>CM053270.1:26466390-26484104 GCA_028583415.1 Protea cynaroides
TGTTGGACTTTATGTTGTCATTGTTGGCAACTTGGGCGATGTGGCGATATTTATGAGTATTCGGTCGGAGAAATGAGGAGAGAGTGTCGGTGTAGGAGAGAGTGTCGGTGCGAGTGGCACGGATGTGGCAACTTTGCTTATGTGTTCTACAAGGTTCTATATGTGTTTCAGATGATTTACAATGAGTTAAATGGGATATTACACTGATTTTGATGAGAGAGAGTGTTTGTGGACCCCACTGGTGATGTGGCCGAGTTTTTGATGATGCGGCCGAGTTTCTGATGATGCGACAGTGTTCTTGAAGCTTTTCTGATCATGTTCATGTTTCTCATGTTTCTGGTGTTGTGACATTGAAGAGAGAAATTCAAGAGAGAAAGAAGAGAGAGAATCGGAAGAGAGAGAAAGAGGAGAGAGAAAAATGTGAGTGGGACCCACAGGTATGGTGGCAAGGTGACATGCCAACACGGCAGCCACGGCACTTGGCATGCATGCACACAAAGTTTCGGGTTCAAATTCCAAGGTTTGATAGAGTTTTAACTTTGGGTCTATTTTTGAGTGGGTCCCGCGGAAGGTTCATGGAAATCCGACGGGTGGAAAGATGTAGAGCGTCGAGTTATCTTTCCAACGCAACTTGAATCACTCAATTCCGACGTCGGATGAGAGAGATATCGCAGTTTCTGTCGGATCGCTCGAAAAAGTGATTTCATAAATTGTTTAGGGGCAATTTCGGTATTTCATAAGTTATTTAAGGGCATTTTCGGCAAGTAACAAAGAAGAAGATCCGATATCAGTGGCCAAGAGAGAGCCACGCTTCTCAGATTCTAATCTGATGGACCAGATTGAGGCGGGCTAAGGTGTAGTGCGACGATCGCATCTTGATGCTCCCGCGACCCTTCGGATTGGGCGGATGCAGCTTATTATAATGCTATTTGTTGCATGGAATACTAACCTGATTCCGTGTAGCGCAGGTGCAGGTTATATAAGGAAAGATTCTCTTTCCTTATCCGAGATTAGCCAATCTTCAAACTGCCATAACTTCTTCATCCGAGCTCCAAATCGGTCCGTTCAAATTGCAGCATTCATATTTTTCGATGCCCTATCTATTGGGCGCCGTTGGGAGTCGTGAAAAGGTAGAGAAAAATTGAAAAGAGCGTTTTGAAGCTATGGGAAGAAGGTTTTCTAGGGTTTTGTGTCCTGTGGGAGTGATCAATCACCAACTGCCTCTTCTTTGTGCATCAATGGAGTGCTAAATCCCTATGAGAGGTCAGTAGAGCTTTTATTTTCTCATTCATGGTGATTATGGGTTGTGTGGAAGAGATTGGAACCTCGTCGATGAGGTGTGCTCCGTGAATCGATCTCTATCATCATTGAAGGCGGTTAGAGTACCTAAGGGCGGTGTGAAGCTTCGAGAGATATTGATGGTCATTCGGAAGCGGTTGTAAGGTTTTTCAATTCCCTATCTATTTGTTGCTTTCAATATATTGTATGCTAGCGTAGGTGAAAATTATTGAATACCTAGCTAGTGGGGGAAAAATTGTAAGGCATAATTATAAGCCTAAAAAATTGTGACTTGCTTCTCGTGGGTGCGAGTTAAGGCGTGGTGTGTTCGGTGGGTCTTTGGACGCGGCGGTAAGCCTGAATCTTGGCGTTGGTGCGCCCTCTCGGTTTATCTTTGGGAAAACCTAGGGTTAATATCCTTGTCTTGTTAGAGACTAAAAGGCGAGTGTTGAGTAAATACGGGCCCGTTGGGCATTACTCCGGTGGAGTAGCCATCACCTGCTTGTGTTGGTGAACCACGTAATATCTCTGTGTTCATTGTGTTTATTTTCTATTATATTTTGGAGTGCGTGGAATGGCTTGCGGGATGGGTGTGCAAATCCGGTAGACGGCCCGTGAGTGGTAGCGAGGTAGATTTGCATGCGCTTGTGTGTGTGTAAAAGAATATATCTCCATCGGCTCCGGGCGGCGATAGTGTCGGAGAAAAGTTTGGGACAGCGATTCACCCCCTCTCGGTGTCATATCAAGTTCATCAATTGGTATCGAGCACCGGGCTCGGTGATAGCTTAATCGGCAAGCGAGAAGATCGGAATAAAGATATGGCACCGGGAGAAGGTTTTAACAGGCCCCCATTGTTTGATGGGACGGAATTTGTATTTTGGAAGAGAAGAATGGAGATCTACATTGGGTCTCTTGGGTTTGATGTATGGGCTTCTATTGAGAATGGCTACACTCCTCATGATCCGAATGCTCCCACGGTAGTAGACAAGAAAAATTTTGAAAATAATAGAAAGGCTTTAAATGCTATTCAAGGGGGACTTACAAGCGGTGAACTAGCTAAAGTCATGGGCCGCAAGACGGCAAAGGAGGTTTGGGATAGATTGATCAATATATATGAAGGAGATAAAAAGATCAAGGCGGTCAAGCGCAAACATTCGGGAGGTCGGTTTGAGAACCCGAAGATGTATGAAGATGAGACCATTGACCCGATACATGAGCAGAGTTAATGAAGTGGTTAATTCCATTAGAGGACTTGGTGAAGACCTAAAAGGTCATATTGTCCGTCGGGAAAATCTTAAGGTCTCTTACTCCCAAATTTGAATCAAAAGTATCGGCTCTTGAAGAGACCAAGGATTTAGAACATGTGACTATTGATGAGATTCATGGAGCCTTAACGGCTTTTGAGATGAGAATAGATCCGAAACCTCTATTGATAAGCAAGTTGCCTTCAAAGCCATGAAGAAGATGAAAATTTCTAAAAATTCGGATGAAGAAGAAAGTGAAGATGAAGCCACAGTTCACTTTACTAGAAAATTGAAGAAGGGTACGGGAAGGTACAAGAACAAACTCCCATTCAAATGCTTTAATTGTGGTAAGGTTGGACACTTTCTTTGTAAAATGTCCAAAGAGGAATAAATTTGATAGTGATGATGAAGATGACATCAATGGCGATTACAAGGCCAAAAGCTTCAAGAAGAACAAGTCTAAAAGAAAAAGCTTTATTTCAAGAGGAGCGGTGACACTTCATATGATAGTTCGGATGATACTTGGAGGGTGAGTCTAGTGAGGCTTTGTTCATGGTTTTCCTTGAAGAGCGAGAAGAGAACAAAAATGAAAAATCAAGCTCAAGCGTGTGAAGAAGGTGAAATAAATTTTGAAGCGAGTTTCAAGCGGCTATGAAGGAACTTAACAAGGAGCGAAAGAATAACAAGTTTGTCTCAAGAGAACTTAAAAGCGAAAAGCAGATTGATTCAAGACTTGAGAGTTCAAGATGTAGAGTCCAAGAAAATTATTGACAATCTCAAGACTCGGCTTGAGCAGGTATCTATAGACCACTCTCCGATGTGAGCGAGAATGCGGGTTTGAAAGCTCAACTTGAAATACAAGCCCCTGTGATGAGTAAATTTGAAGAGCTTGAGAAAGAATTTATTACGTTAAAAGCAAAGGTGACTGAGTATGAAAAGGGAGAGCATGAAAGACAACAAAAGTTGAATCAACTTGATGAGCCAAGAAACACTCCAGTGCATCCTAGTAGCTGCAAGCTAGATGGAATTATAAATTCTAACAGTGCCAACTCAAAGAAGAAAGGTCCCATCTCTTTTGTGAAAGAGAATGGAAAGGGTAAAGCTCCTATGATTTATGTCCAAGAAGAAAATCAAGTTCCTATTCCACAGGACTATTAATGCAAGACAAGGTAAGAGAGTGAAGCGGAGTAACTTCTATGGAAGAAATTATCCCAATGCACCACGAGAGACGGATGAGGTACATGGCACCTTCTAGGCCAAAATCTTATTTTCGGGGATATTGTTATAAATGTAATGCTTATGGTCACAAGATAGCTACATGCAAATTCAACATGAGAGAAGTCAGATTTGAAAGTAGAAATCGGTTTGCTTCCCTTGAAGAAAATTTTGTTGAGTGCTACAATTGTCATAACTATGGGCATATTGCAAGAGAATGCGGAACAATTTTTTTCATTCACGCCACCTCTGCAAAAAGTGACACAACAAAGGGAAAATGGTCAAAGAAAAGTTAAGCAGAGAATGAACAAAAAAACTCCACCAGTTGTTAGAAAAGTGTGGAAAAAGAAAATCATTGCAGATTTTGTAGAAGGACAAAGTAATGATGTTGTATGCTTGAGACAACTCTCAAGACACATGACAAGCCGTCTCCTTGGATACTCGGCAGGTGGATGCTCTAGTCACATGACGGGTAACAAGAAAATGTTTCGGCTTCAGCGGTATGAGGGAGGTATAGTGAAGTTTGGAAACAATGAAGGGGCCAAGGTAGCGGGAAAGGGTTCTATCGGCATCAACAATGGAAAGGTGAAACTCCATGATGTGTTTTATGTGTCGGGACTCAAGCACAACGTTCTCGGCATCGGTCGGTTTGTGGCGGAGGGCATGAAGTGATCTTCAATAAACGGGGGATGTGAGATCAAAAGAGTTGACAGTGGCAAGATTGTGGCTTCGGGACGGAGAGAACCTCAAGGAATTTATACACTCGATAGAGGTGTCGAAGATTCATGCATGACCATGCTCACCAAGCGGTGAGGTGCTTGGAGTGAGGGGAGCCGGTGTGTATTTGCTATATCCTTTTGCTCCCGATGAGAGACTCGGGGGAGTCCTATGGTATTTATGTGTTGAGTGGTGTATGCATATGTTTGTTATACTTCATCTCCTTATGTTGGACTCGGGGAGTCGGTGATGTTGTTTTGTGTTGATATAATTGTTTATTATTTTTTTTTGGCCCATAGGATTGGAAAGATGCGGTGGGCACTCCTATGTGGCATGCCCCTTTGTATTTGTTGTCAAAGGGGAGAAAGATCTCATGTGCGTAATGAGTTGCCAACAATTCCAAAGGGGAGATTGTTGGACTTTATGTTGTCATTGTTGGCAACTTGGCCGATGTGGCGGTATTTATGAGTATTCGGTCGGAGAAATGAGGAGAGAGGTGTCGGTGTAGGAGAGAGAGTGTCGGTGCGGTGGCACGGATGTGGCAACTTTGCTTATGTGTTCTACAAGGTTCTATATGTGTTTCGGATGATTTACAATGAGTTAAATGGGATATTACACCGATTTTGATGAGAGAGAGTGTTTGTGGACCCCACTTGGTGATGTGGCCGAGTTTTTTGATGATGCGGCCGAGTTTACGATGATGCGACCAGTGTTCTTGAAGCTTTTCTGATCATGTTCATGTTTCTCATGTTTCTAGTGTTGTGACATTGAAGAGAGAAATTCAAGAGAGAGAAAGAAGAGAGAGAATCAGAAGAGAGAGAAAGAGGAGAGAGAAAAAATGTGAGTGGGACCCACAGGTATGGTGGCAAGGTGACATGCCAACCACGGCAGCCACGACACTTGGCATGCATGCACACAAAGTTTCGGGTTCAAATTCCAAGGTTTGTCGAGTTTTAACTTTGGGTCTATTTTTTGGTGGGTCCCCTCGGAAGGTTCATGGAAATCCGACCGGTGGAAAGATGTAGAGCGTCGAGTTATCTTTCCAACGCAACTTGAATCACTCAATTCCGGCGTCGGATGAGAGAGATATCGCAGGTTTCTATCGGGATCGCTCGAAAAAGTGATTTCACAAATTGTTTAGGGGCAATTTCGGTATTTCATAAGTTATTTAAGGGCATTTTCGGCAAGTAACAAAGAAGAAGATCCGATATCAGTGGCCAAGAGAGGCCACGCTTCTCAGATTCTAATCTGATGGACCAGATTGAGGCGGGCTAAGGTGTAGTGCGACGATCGCATCTTGATGCTCCCGCGACCCTTCGGATTGGGCGGATGCAGCTTATTATAATGCTATTTGTTGCATGGAATACTAACCTGATTCCGTGTAGCGCAGGTGCAGGTTATATAAGGAAAGATTCTCTTTCCTTATCCGAGATTAGCCAATCTTCAAACTGCCATAACTTCTTCATCCGAGCTCCAAATCGGTCCGTTCAAATTGCAGCATTCATATTTTTCGATGCCCTATCTATTGGGCGCCGTTGGGAGTCGTGAAAAGGTAGAGAAAAATTAAAAAGAGTGTTTTGAAGCTTATGGGAGAAGGTTTTCTAGGGTTTTGGTGCCCTGTGGGAGTGATCAATCACCAACTGCCTCTTCTTTGTGCATCAATGGAGTACTAAATCCCTATGAGAGGTCAGTAGAGCTTTTATTTTCACATTCATGGTGATTATGGGTTGTGTGGAAGAGATTGGAACCTGTCGATGAGGTGTGCTCCGTGAATCGATCTCTATCATCATTGAAGACTGTTAGAGAGTACCTAAGGGCGTGTGTGAAGCTTGGGAGATATTGATGGTCATTCGGAAGCAGTTGTAAGGTTTTTCAATTCCCTATCTATTTGTTGCTTTCAATATATTGTATGCTAACGTAGGTGAAAATTATTGAATACCTAGCTAGTGGGGAAAAATTGTAAGGCATAATTATAAGCCTAAAAAATTGTGACTTGCTTCTCGTGGGTGCGAGTTAAGCGTGGTGTGTTCGGTGGGTCTTTGGACAGCGGGCCGTTAAGCCTTGAATCTTGGCGTTAGTGCGCCCTCTCGGTTTATCTTTGGGAAAACCTAGGGTTAATATCCTTGTCTTGTTAGAGACTAAAAGGCGAGTGTTGAGTAAATACGGGCCCGTTGGGCATTACTCCGTGGAGTAGCCATCACACGCTTGTGTTGGTGAACCACGTAATATCTCTGTGTTCATTGTGTTTACTTTCTATTATATTTTGGAGTGCGTGGAATGACTTACGGGATGGGTGTGCAAATCTGGTAGACCGGCCCTTGAGTGGTAGCGAGGTAGATTTGCATACGCTTGTGTGTGTAAAAGAATATATCTCCATCAGCTCTGGGTAGCAGTAAATAATCAGAGAAAAGTTTCAGACACTGATTCACCCCCCCTCTCAGTGTCATATCAAGTTCATCACAAGATTGGTGTGAGCGCCTTCATTCAGGGAGTTCACAGCCTGCGTGACTATGTGCGCAAGGTGGCTGGGGTAGACTTCGACTTTTCAGGGTTCTCCAGGGCTGCAGCGATGGGCAATGAGGTAGCTCGGCCTTGGTTCTGTCCAAGTCGATACTCCCCAGATTGTCGAGGTTGAGGATGTGGCCATGGGGCAAGCTTAGAACGGGGCCCTTCTCCTCACCCAGGAGGGAGTTGTGGTGGAGACCGACAAGGTAGTTGAGAAGCAAGCGGACTGATCTCTCATTTTGTTTTTTTGCTTTTTTGTTTTTTTTTTTGTATTCTGCACATGTATAATTATTTGTGCTTGTTCATCACTGTAACTTTCAACTCAATGAATACAAACAGGGTATTTTGAAACTGTCAGAGTTGTCGGTCCTACTTTTCTTTTCCTTCCTCGTGTCATTCCATGACTAATTGATTCTACCTTTGTTCTACACTTGTACTTAGGCCGTTGGGCCATCTACACCGAGTGTGGCCGAGTGTGAGTGTTGACCTTCTTTATGAAGTCGCAGCTCTTCGAGTTCAACTTTCAAAAACCATAGCTCACCGGGATAACATTGCTACAGCGATTGGATAGCTCGAGCAGCCATGCGCTAAAAAGGTGAAGGTGCTGTGACATAGAGCCAAGAGGGCTGAAGCTTTTAAGGATTCCTACATCAAGTACTACAACTTATCCGAGCATCAGAAAAGGAGTATCATTGAACTTGGATGCTTTTCGAGCTCAGAAAGTCAGATTCACGTCATCGCCTAGCACGAATGTCCGTCCTCGTAGAGAAACTTCTTAAAGTAGAAGAAACCTTGGCCCATCTGACTAGGGTTCTAAGGGCTGAAGTTTACTATGACAACCCTTATCCTTCTCTGGACATAATTTACGAGATTATTTCTCGACAACGTGCTGCAGCTCAGAAAAAGACGAAGGAGGCAGCCGAGAGGCTGGTTGATGTCGTCCAACTTTTGAGGAAGCCTCTTCCCCAGAGGAAGAGAAGTGTGTCTGTGTAGGTAGTTGTAGGATGTCTGTCACACCCTAATTCCGGCTGACCCAGAAGTGTGAGTGAACCGTCACTGAACCAACGGTTCACACCAGGATCTCGATAAGACCGTGTCCACTCATACAAACCATTACACATAACCACAATCAGAATATAAATAATACAGCGGAAGTCTTTAAATAAATGAACTGAGTATCTATTGATAAATTTAAATAACATAATCAATTATCCAAATTTCCAAACATAAAACATAATATCCTTACATCCACTTAATCCAACTGAAAATAACTATAAATAAATAAAATAAAGTCAAAGGTACACGCAGAGAGGGCACTCGCATGTAGCGCCATGCTCGTCCTCTCCTTCCTGTACGTCTAGGGCAGCAACACTTCCATACGTCGGAGCGTTCATATAGTCGTCCACCGTATAACCTGCATCAATGTCTAAAAACAATGTACATACAAAGGGTGAGCTCACAACTTAGCTAAGTAAGACAATCTGATAGTTTCACAATATTATGCATGAGTAATAATCATTTTTATGTTGTGGTTTGGTTTAAGTTTGTAATGTGCTATAGAAAGGTTTGGAGGCCACCTCACCTCTATACATGAGTGTGTGGCATCGCACAGTAGATCACACCACCACCGACCCACATGCAGCCATCATGGAATAGAGATAGAGCTAAGGTATACCCGCACCTCCCCTGATACTCCACCCATACCAGTACCTAAGCCCCTACTGGCCAGGGCTTGCAAACTGGGCTCGCAACTAACCAATCCTATATGTCATCAAGGTAGGCTCTATCCTAGTACAGCCGTATACGGTATAGAGATAGAGCTAAAGCGTGCATGCCGGGTTAGAGACCACAATGCCTCACCTCCCCCTGATACCCTACCTGCAACAAGCATACTAGGATAGAACAATAGGTAGATCCTATCCCAACATAACTCCCTACGGCATAGAGATAGAGCTAAACCATCGTGGCCAGACCAGCGTCAACATCGGAGACCATAGTGCCACATCATCATGGCCAGGTCAACATCAACATCGGAGACCACCGTGCCATGACCTTCCCCTGATACTCCACCCGTACCAAGCATGTTAAAATAGAATACTACAAAAGGTTCCAGAGTGAGGAATGATCCCAGGCCCCATGCCCTTCCCATTCCACACTCCAACGAAAACAACCACATGCCTAACAATCACATCCTATTATATGGAATATGCATGAACAATAATAATAACTGGAAATAAAAGATGGCATGTGAATATGCACAAACATTACATCATATATTCAGGGTCATTAACAAAGATTTACTGTCCATTAATTATTAGGGTTTAGGTCAGATTCCCTTACCTGACGCTCGTTTGATAACTTGCTCCACGTCGCAAGATCCAAACGTGCTTTCACAAAGTCCTACATAATATTAGGGTTCAATTAGAATAGTTTCTTAGGGTTTACGTTGGTTGGAAAACCAACGAGGTTACAAAAATACACTCACAGAGCTGACCGGTGGCAGGTATCAGTCGCAGCTATGTGGGGAAATCTGGCGACCGGTATGGTCAGCCGATCCCCACAGACCAGCCCCCCAGAAGGTACCGGTCGCAACTTACAGGTCGCACAGGGTGCAACCGGTATAGTCGACCGGTATGTCTCCGAAAGACCATACACTTGGTTTTTTGACTACCGTCGATCATCCTCTATTGATTCCAGGGTTTCTCCTATCCATTCTAAGTTTGTGCTTTAAGTTAGAGTTATCTCCAACTCATTCAAGTCTAGTTTTGATGATAACCATCCTAGAACTCGAATCTAGGGTTTGACAATAAATTAGGGTTTAATGTCCAATTAGGGTTTTAGATCAATACCTGCTTTGCATGGTATGGATCCAACCATACAACTATCCTAGAGTTATAGAGTAAGAAGAATGATTAAAACACTTATTGTCGACTGGTGTAAGGTGAGCGTCGTCGAACGGCAATGGCGACACTTCCTTCTTCTTCCTAGCTCCTTCTCCTTTTCCAATCTCCTTCTCCTCTCTAGGGTTTGTGAGAATCAATGGAAGAGATTCTAGGATGTTTAGAGGGGTTTAAATAGGCTAGGAATTAGGTTTAAGAAGCCTCTTAGGATTAGGAGTCTTAGGATTCGGAATTGGGAAAGTGGGACCCGTAGAGATCTAATTCTGGATCTTGGTAGTCTGCTGCGCAGACCATACCGGTCGACCGGTACCATCGACCGGTATGAGTAAAATCATACTTATTTTGGTCTGTTTGGTCCGATTTCGTACCTGATTGTCATCCGCTCATCCCGTCTGGCCTGGTGATGATCGGAAGACCTGTTACAACATGAAATCAAGGTTTAGATCGGGTTCACGGAGTGCGGGTCTTACAATGTCTCTACCCCCAACCCCCTCGACAACACTTTAGCGTAATGTTCTTTGTAGTCCTTATACTATATATAATGTATTTATATACTTTGATAAATTTTGCAATAATGGAACTGTTTTGAGTACTGAGCTCGCGTTTTCCTTTTGTCTTGTATATGAACTTAGGAGCGTTCCTCATCCCCCGAGCTCATAATAAATGCAAAGTACTTGCATTATGACTTTAAGTAATGATGTTGCAGGTTGCTTGACCATAGGTCGTACAAGTCATGTAAAGACCGACTAGTATGTTGTGGGCAGGCCACTAGCCCTGATATCTCACAAGTCGTCTGGTATTCGTCTTGTGTGTAGGTTGTAAGTTGACAACTCAGGTGCTACATAGGTTGGTTATGCTACATAGGTTGGTTATTGAAGATTTGTGTCAAGTCATTACCTTAGAAGTAATGAAGACAAAAGACTGTAAAGTAAGACACTTCATTATATTTCCTCATGTCAAATACATTAATGATAGAATTTCTATAGGTTTTTAAAGTTTCAAGGCCTCTGTATTAACTCCCCCTTCATCATCTCTAGATGGTGAGTTCCTGGTCTTGTCATGCGGACTATTCTACATGGTCCTTCCCATGTCAGCATCAGCTTGTCTTGTTGGGAAGGTTGTGATACAGACTTGAATTGCAGAGCTCGAACTCAAGAGTTGTAGTGTCTAGCTACCCACTATTTGTGTGCCAGAATTCGTAATTATGTTTTATCCCAATGTTCTTGAAGTAGGTCTAGGTTTTCTCTCAGGTCTTCATCATTTTGTACTTCATCATAATTGAATATCCTGAAGGTAAGATGAGTGACTTCAACCGGTAACACTGTTTCTGCTCCATATATCAACATAAAACGCATTTCTCCAGTTGGAGTTCTACTTGCTGATAAGTGTGTGATTTCTATATTTTTATACCCTTCACACTATGATTTTTAATATGTTTTATACCTTATTTGGCTAAATTGAATTTATTTTATAAGTTTGACATATTTTAGAGATTTTATGAATTAATTTCTAAAAGATAAGAAAATTTCAACATTCTTAATATTGATGTTCTGAGCTTCATGCAGGTTTTTCACTTAAAAAGAATTCTAAAATTGAAAAGAGGTCTTCGGTAAAGTTTTAGAGGACGTCTTGAGCTTTCCAAAATAGTATTATGGAGAAAATTTGAGTTCGTTTGGGCCTCCAAATGTTGCCTTCAATTCTGACATGAAAATCTGATCCGAATCAGAATTGGAGTTGTCGTACGATCTGATTAGAGCATTCAACGGTAGATGAAATTCTCATAAAGAGTTTCCTACTCAAGTTAGGAGACCTACAATAGAAGAGGTTGAATTGCTTTGATATTATTCTAAAAGACTCCAAGGAAGAAAGGAAACTCTACAATTTCAGAGTTCTAAATAAAGAAGGAATTCTAAGCTACAAAGGATTACCAATGCTATATATATAGTGCACTAGTGTTGAAGATAGTATCTCTCAATCTCTCTCTTTTGTTGGAAATTTCAATCTCTTTTTTTGAATGATTTTTCTTTTCTTTTTCTAGAAGATTATAATGTCTGGTTAGTTTATTCATTCAATTCAAGGGGATTTTGAAGCCTAAACTCATGTCAATGGTGTAATCGTTTTTGAGTAACGTTATTCTTCTCTCTTTTATTAGAATTGTTTCTTTCATTCTTCTTACTTTATTTATGATGTTTATCTGAATAATTCAGTAATGGATTGTTGAATCGACTAGATTGATATTGATTGCTAGATTTAGTAATTGTGATCTGTAATTGTCCTGTTTCTAATCACAAGTATCACATAGCGATAGATGATTATGTCTAAGTTTTCATCTCATCACTGTGAATGAAATAACCTAAGTTAAATAATCTCCACTTATGTGTGATTGTTGATTAGATTGATCTATTCTACTCTTACTTAATGTTGTTGTTGAATTAAATATTGAGAGGTTATTCCGTATTGTTCAATTGTTAGATATCTCTAAAGAGCTTGTTTCAGTAAAGATACTTAAGGAAAAACTCGGGTAACAGAGCTTATTGTTATCTAGAGTCTTTAATTCTAATTGTGAGGAAGAGAGTAGAATTGCTATTAATTTTACCTATTACATGTGTGAGTGGATATTGAACTAAAAACTAAATTATTTCTCTCTAATTCTTTGCCCATTTAAATTTTATCTATTTACTTTCAATTTGATTCAACTAACCAAAACCCCCTTTTGTTATTGTATTTGCTTAGCATTAATTAGTATATTTAGTTTGAGTAGAATAGAAATCTTGATCAAATCTCTCTCTATGGGATCGACCTTTGAACACCCTATTTATAATTTATTAATTAGGTCAGTGAAGAAATATATAATTAATTTGGTGCATTCGACACGTTACCAAATTTTGGCACCATTGTTGGAGAAGTGAATTTTGATTAGTTTTTATATCTCTCTTTATTAATTTTTCTTTTTAGGATTAGTAAGGTTTTTCTATTCTAATTTTTTTTAAATTGCATAAATTTTTTTGTTCTAACATTTTTTTTAGCGTTTTCTAAATAGCCTATTCGATCTAGCTTTTTTTCTTGTTTAGCGTTTTCTAAAAAAAAGGTGAAAGAAGGGAATATCGATTTAGCGTTCTTCTGTCTTCCTTTATTTTTTTGTTTTTGTTTGTTTGGTTTTTGTTTCTTTTTTCTTTTCTTCCTATTAATTTTTTTAATTAGTTAATTATCTTAGCAAAGTGTGTAAGTTTATGATTCTGATGCACTCTACAAATACAGGTGATTTGAATTTTGTTCCAGAACATGAGCGGACCATGCGTCAAATAAGGAAAGAAGTGTTGGCCTATATATTGTAATTGTTGGCAAATTGGACTAACTGGGTCCAGTTTGATGAGAGAGAGTGTCTACAGACCCTACATGTGAAATGGCAGTGATACAGGTGATATGGCTTTGTTACAGGTACTGTGAAGCATGAAGCATGAAAGAGGAGAGAGAATTAGAAGAGAGAGAAAGAGGAGAGAGAAAGAGGAGAGAGAAAGAGGAGAGAGAAAGATGAGAGAGAAAGAGGGACCCAGGAGAGAAAAAGTGGGACCCACCAAGGTGGCATGCCACCAAGGCAGCCAGCCTGGCCGAGCACCAAGGCAGCTAGCCAGCAGGCCAGCCGCATGGCACCACAGCAAGGCACCACAGCAAGCAGACCCGCATGGCACAGCCCGCAGGCAGCAGGTCCGCGCGCACTGGCCCTCCCGCATGCCACGCGCAGGACCTCTCCCGCATGCCGCGCACATCTTCCACCTGTTCGATGATTTTCTAGGAGAGAGAAAAACTCTCTGGAAAATCATCTCTGTAGAAGTTTAACAAATTGAAAAAGTTACAGAGGCCATTTCCATTATTCTCAGGGGTATTTTGGGTAGTTTGAAAAAGCCAAAATACCATATCAACGGTTCAGATGGAGCCATGCAAGTGTGATTCTAAATCAAGGGTTCTGGTTAAAGCGGGCTATGGTGTTTACTAGTCGGCAGCGTCAGATTCCATCGCGAGTGCGCTGATTGGCCAGATGCAACATATAAACATGCACCGCAGTACATGCAAGTGTGGCCGCGATCCAGTGTGACGCGCCTACGGTGCCGCGACACCATTGATCCAGATCGTGCAGCTAATATTAAAGCCGACTGGATCTGACGCTAATTATGCAGATCTAGCGGCGATAATCAAATCCGACCTTTTTGAGTGAGATCCAACGGCCGATTTCACAGATTCTCTCTTCAGCCAATCAGAGCGCGACACCCAAGCGACAGGGCGCGGCTACGGTGTGTCGTAGGCGCACCAAATGATGCCAAAAGATTCCATTTGGAATTTTTTCAGAGGCCGAACTTGTTTATGCCATAACTTGGCCATCCGGTGGCCAAATCCGACGATCCAAATTGCTCCGAGCTAGGTTTTTCATTCTCTATCAATTGAGAATGGTTGGAGAACATAGCAGCCGTGGAAAACAGATCAGAGGGGGAGTTTTTGAAGAAAAGAGGGGAGAACTCCATGATTTCAAATTTTTCTTGCTCTGAAAATTGAAAATAGTCATTCTCCATCTCTGTTCTTGCTGATGCCGATACATTGAAGTATTCTTGAAGGCTGGAAGAGCTTGATTGCATATGGCAGGGGATTTATTGACTACCAGAAGAAGAAGAACATCGTCAATTATCAGAAAAAATTGGTTGTGAGATTTTCTTATCTCTTTTACTATTTATTGAATCAATTCATTGTATGTTAAAGTAGGTTGATGATGTTGAATGCCTATGGTGTATGGGAATCTAATGTATGCTAGCATTAGGCAAAGAAAAAGAGAAGAAAATATTGAATGCCTTGCTAGGTTGGGATTTAATTGTAGGGCATCATTATAAGCCCCAAAAAATTGTATCTGTTGTGGTGTGTTCAGTGGGTGCTGGACACTGGCTTTATGCCCTACAGTATAAAGCGTTATTACGCCCTCTCGGTTTATGCTTTGGAAAAAATTTAGGGTGAGCATCCTTGTCTCGTAAAGGGCTAAAAGTTGAGTATTGAGTAAATCCCGAGCCCATTGGGCATTACTCCGTGGATTAGCCATCACTCACCGTGGTGGTGAATCACGTAATCTTTGTGTGTTGTGGTTTGCTTGATTATGTGCTTTGTGAAGTGCGTGGAATGAATTGCGGGGATGGGTGTGCAAATCCCGGTAGACCTGGCCACCGAGTGGTTGTGAGGTAGATTTGCATACGATTGTGTTTGGGACAGGTTATTTTATAAACATCACGGGCAGCAAAGAAAAACCAAAGGAAAAATTATTCACACCGATTCACCCCCCTCTCGGTGTCATTCAAGGTTTATCAATTGGTATCGGAGAACCGGGCTCGGTGATGCTTAATCAAGAATCGAGAAGATCGGAATAAAATATATGGCACCGGAGAAGGTTCAAACAAGCCTCCCCTTGTTTGATGGGACGGATTTTGTCTTTTGGAAAGAAGAATGGAGGTCTATGTAGGATCTCTTGGTTATGATGTTTGGGCTTCCGTAGAGAATGGCTACACTCCACATGATACAAATGCTCCCACGGTTGTAGATAAAAAAGAATTTTGAGAACAATAGAAAAGCTCTCAATGCCATTCAAGGGGGACCGACAAATAGTGAATCGGGCTAAAATCATGGACTGCAAGACAAAGCAAAGGGAAGTATGGGACGGACCGATCAACATATATGAAAGAGATAAGAAAATCAAGACTGTCAAGTTACTGAGACATTTAGAGGTCGGTTTGAGAATCGAAGATGAATGAAGATGAGACCATTGATCAATACATGAACAGGGTTAATGATGTGGTCAACTCTATTAGAGGACTTGGTGAAGATTTGAAAGGTCATATTGTTTGTCGAAGATTTTGAGGTCTCTCACCCCAAAATTTGAGTCAAAGGTATCTCGCACTTGAAGAAACCAAGGACTTGGAACAGGTTACAATTGATGAAATTCATGGAGCTTTGGCGACTTTTGAAATGAGGATTGATTTAGGAACCACTTGGTGATAAGCGAGGTTGCTTTCAAGGCTATGAAGAAGCTAAAGATTTCAAAAGCAAAATGAGGAAGAAAGTGAAGATGAAGCCACAGCTCATTTCACTAGAAAATTAAAGAAGGGCACATGTAAATACAAGAATAAGCTTCCTTTCAAATGTTTCAATTGTGGCAAGGTTGGACATTTTGCTGCAAAATGCCCCATGAAGAGTAAGTTTGACGTTGATGATGAAGAAGACGAGAAAAAACAAGTTTAAAGGAAAGAAAAATTATAACTTCAAGAAAAACAAGTCCAAAGAAAAGGAGTTTTATCTCTAAGAGAAGCAACCGAACTTCAGATGATGACTCTGATGAAATCTCTAAAGATGAGCCTAGTGAGGCTTTGTTTATGGTGTACATTGAAGCTCAAGAGAAGATCACAGATAAAGGAAAAATTATGAATTCTATCTCAAGTGGTGATGAAGAGAGAGACAAGGAAGATAATTTTTCAAGCAGTGATGAAGAGGGTGAGATAAATTTTGAGGAAGAACTTGTTGCAGCCATGAAGGAGCTTAAGAAGGAAAGAAAACATAACAAGCTTGCCTCTCAAGAAGTCAAAAAGCAAAAGCAAATAATTCAAGATCTGAAATCTCAGTATGAAGAGTCCAAGAGAATTATAGAAAATCTCAATACTCAGCTTAAACATGCATCTGTAGATTACACCATTGTGTTGAATGAGAATGCAAGTTTGAAAGTCCAACTTGAAGAACAACTTCCTATGGTTGAACGATTTGAAGAATTTGAAAATGATTTTACTCTTCTAAAGACAAAAGTGGCTGAGTATGAAAAAGAAGAGGTTGAGAGACAACAAAAATTATCTCAACATGAAGAGGTAAATAAGTCTGCTTCAGTGCATCCTAGTAGTAATAAGTTTGACAGGATCATCAATGCTCAAAGACCTTCCCACATCAAGTTTGGCCTTGGTTTTGAAAAAGGACAGACATCAAAAATTGCAAGTTCAAAGGGAAAAGAGCCCATATCTTTTGTGAAGAAAATTGAAAAGGGTAAGGACCCTATAGTTCATTGCCAAAGTGGAAACAAAATTTTTCTTCCTAAGACTAACTATGCAAGGCCAAGACAAAATACATGGCAAGGAGAGAGAATGAAGTATGATAATTTCTATAGAGAAAACTATCCCAGTGCACCACAGAGACAGATAAGATACATAGAAACTGCAAGGTCAAGACCTTATTTTCAGGGTTACTGCTACAGATGCAACAATTTTGGACATAAAATTGCTACTTGCAAATTTAACATGAGAGATGTAAAATTTGAAAGTAGAAATCAATTTGCTCCTCTTGAAGATAACTTTGTAGAGTGTTACAATTGTAATAACTTTGGGCATGTAGCAAGGAATAGTAGAACTATTTTTCCCTCTATGTCACATTTATAGAGTCAGCATAGCAGGGCAAGAAGAGAGGCTCCAAGACAGAAACATGTTGAGAAGGCATCATCACTGAAGAGAGTTTGGGTTCAGAGGGACAAAACAGAAAGAGACAGCTCTTTGGTTGTGCAGACAACTTTTAAAGCACAAGACAGTTCTACACTATGGATTCTTGATAGTAGGTGTTCTAGTCACATGACTGGAGACAGTAAAAGACTTCAGAAGCTTCAAAGTTATGAAGGAGGTTCAATTAAATTTGGCAATAATGATGGTGCCAAGATAGTTGAAAAGGGAAGCATCAGTCACATAAATGGAAATATAAAATCTCATGATGTTCTCTATGTTTCAGGCTTGAAACATAACTTATTGAGTGTCAGCCAGATTTGTGATAGGGGTCATAAAGTGATTTTTAATGATCA
>CM053270.1:26484604-26594752 GCA_028583415.1 Protea cynaroides
GATGACTTATATCATAGTGGTCATCCTGTCTAACCACAACGTGATTCTAGGTCAGCCAGGGCTTAACCTCTTTTTAGCCTGTGTTTTGACTTACTATCCTGTGTTGAAGTTCCTGACCAAGCATGGTGAAGGACGCAACAAGGTTAACCAGATGCTCTCCCGAAGATGCTATGTAACCAACGTGGCAGCCCATGATGACAAGCTACCTACTCTGTCCATCGAGATTGAAGACCTCCAAGACGACTTCACCCAAGAGAGAGGTACTCTTTGTGAAGAGCTGGATCAGACACTCATCTTGGAGGAAGAACCAGAAAAATACTTCTAGATCGGGTCCACTCTGCTGGGTGAGCAAAGGGAGAATCTGATCACCTTTCCCAAAGAACAACTCTGAATGTCTTGAACGGTTAGCATCTAACATCTTTGGGAATACCTCGAGATTTGATGGAACACCGACTTGCAATTGATCCAAAGTTCAACTAGATTTATTAGCCACTGGTTTTATTAAGGAGGTTAAATATCCTTAATGGGTGTCTAATGTAGTCATGGTGCCAAAATCTAACAGGAAATGTCATATCTATATAAATTATTTTGATCTTAATAAAGCTTGCCCTAAGCACTACTACCCTCTCCCTAGAATTAATAGGCTGATAGATGCAGCGGTAGGCATGAGATGTTGTCTTTCATGGATGCCTACACTTGATATAATCAGATCAAGATGTATACAAAAAATGAGATCAACATAGCCTTCATCACCAGCAATGGCCTCTATTGTTACACTGCAATGCCCTTCGGGCTGAAGAATGCAAGAGCAACTTACCAACGCCTAATCAACAAAGTTTTTGAGAACTAGATTGGGAAGAATATGGAGGTCTAAGTGGATGACTTCCTAGTCAAAAGTAAGAAGACTACAAGTCACCTGGACGACTTGCAAGGCTTTAGAGGTACTTCGCAGTCACCAGATGAAACTCAACCCTACAAAGTGCACATTTGGCATCTGCTCAAGAAAATTCCTAGGGTTCATGGTGTTTAACAGGGGCATTATGGCCGATCCATCCAAGATCGACGTGATCCTAAAGATGTCAGTGCCTACCAAGCCGAAGCAAGTCTAAGAACTGACAGGTCGGATAGCCGCCCTAGGGAGATTCATGTCCAGATGGGTAGACCATTGCCTACGTTCTTTAAGACGCTAAAAGGAGCTAACCACTTTGAATAGATAGAGGAATGCCAGAAAGCATTTGATGACCTAAAAGCATTCCTGATGTCCACACTACTGCTCGCCTATCCAGAGGTCAGTGACCAGCTCTAGCTCCGTCTAGCCACCTCAACAGAAGCAATCAGCTCGGTACTAGTCAAAGTGGTAGACAAGGCTTAGAGGCCAGTCTATTATGGGAGTAAGGTGGTATTGGACATGGAAACTAGGTACAAGTCGATCGAAAAGTTAGCTCTAGCACTGGTGCCCGAAAGCTCTAACCATACTTTCAAGCCCACACCATCCTCGTACTGACCGACAAACCTTTGAAGAAAATTCTAGTCTGTCTTGATATATCCAAACGACTTGTAAATTGGGTGATCGAACTCAGCGATTTCGACATCCAGTTCTAACCAAAGTCGGCAATCAAAGCCCAGGTACTTGCCCACTTCTTGTTAGAAACCTCCGCAGAAGATAGTGCCAACATTGATAAAACCCTAATAGAGGATAATGTCTGGTAGAAAAAAGAAGTAGAAAATGGAACATTCACCAATTTGGACTCTATATGTAGACCGATCTTCGAATGACCAACACTTCGGGGTCGGGGTCATTCTACTAGTCCTAAGAAGTTTAAAGTGCAGGTCGCTCATTGATTCTACTTCTATGCAATAAACAACTTAGCAGAATATGAAGCATTACTCGCTGGTCTTCGACTTGAGAAGTTCCTAGTGGTAAGGAGGTTGGACATCTATAGTGATTTACAAGTCATGGTTAGATAGATCAACGACGAGTATGAAGCCAAACAACCCCTCATGCGCGAGTACCTAGCTAAAGCAAAGTCAGAATTTGCACTACAAGAAGGCTACCAACTTAGCAATGTGGATCAAGGAAACAACACCGAAGCAGACGCTCTGTCTAGGCTCATGGTAGAAGACCTCTCCATCCTTGGCTCATCGGTATACATTAATGTCCTGAAAAACCAGAACATAGGAGGAGAGGCTGACGTGTAGTAAATCGACACTGAGGCGACTTGGATCGATCTGATAAAAGCATACATAGAGACAGGTGAACTCCCAGATGACTGGTTGGAGAGATGTGTGGTCAAAATTAAATCCTTCAGTATACAGTGATGGATGGAAAGTTATACTGCAAGTCGCTTACCTGCCCTTTCCTACTCTATTTCATCCAGCCCAAGTTGGAGAAGTGATGTGGGAAGTTCATGAAGGAATCTACATAAGTCACCTAGGAGGAAGAGCCCTCTGCCAGCAACTCCTAAGGTAGGGGTATTACTAGCAAACAATGTTGGCCGATTGCACTGACTATGCAGCTAAGTGTGAAAAATGCCAAAAATAAGGCATAGTCAGCCATATGCTTGTAAATGAGCTACAATCGATGAGCAGCCCCTACCGTTCGCGATGTGGGGAATGGATCGTTCCCTTTTTGGGAGCAAGATCAGATAAAAATTTCTAATCGTGGCGGTTGGTTATTTCACCAAATGGGCAGATGCTGAAGCCGTCATGAAGGCAGACTAAAAGAGAATAAAGACCTTTATCAGGGAAAATGTAATCTACAGGTACAATGTGCAAAAGATTATCATAACTGATAATGGACCATAGTTTGATAGCATACAATTTAGAGCCTTCCACCAAGGTTTCAACATTGAACAGTGGTTTGTAGCAGTGTCACATCCATAAGCAAACAGCTAAGTCAAAGCAACTAACAAGGCAATTTCCCATGGTATAGCTCGATGACTTAGGATCGTAAAAGGTAAATGGACCAACGAGTTGCCAAGCGCACTCTGGTCATACAGAACTGTAAGTGGTAGCATGTTGAATGGACCAAATTAATTATGTAATTCTTCAATGGCCTAATTAATAAACTGTAAATAGGTAAGCGAAGGTCGATCCCACAGAGAATAATTTGATCAAGAATTATATTGTACTCAAACTAAATATACTAATTAATGCTAAGCAAATACAATAACGAAAGTGGATTTTGGTTGGTTGAATTAAACTGAAAGTAAATAGAAAAAATTTAAATGGAAAAATAATTAGAGAGAAAGTTCTTAGATCAATATCCACCCACACATGTAATAGGTAAAATTAATCTCAACGTTACTCTCTTCTTCACAATTAGAATTAAAGACCCTAGATAACAATAAGCTCTATTACCCGAGTTTTCTCTCAAGTATAACTACTAAAACAAACTCTTCAGAGAGATCTAACCATTGAACAATCCTGAATAAGCTCTCAATATTTAATTCAATAGCAGTATTAAGGAAAAGGAGAACAGATCAATCTAAGTAACAATCATACACAAGCAGGGATTATTTAACTTAGGTTATTACATTCACAGTGATGAGATGAAAACTTGGACATAATCATTTACCATTATTTTCTACTTGTAATTAGAAATAGGATAATTACTGATCATAGTTTCTAGATTTAGCAATCAATATCAATCTAGCTGATTCAACAGGCCATTATTGAATTATTCAGATAAACATCATAAATAAAGAGAGAAGAATGAAATAAATAATTCTAATAAAAAAGAGAAGAAGAACAACGTTACTCAAAAGCGATTACACCATTGACATGAGTTTAGGCTTCAAAATCCCCTTGAACTAAATGAATAAACTAGCCAGACATTACAATCTTCAAGAGAAAGAAAAGAAAACTCATTCAAAGAGAGAGAGAGAGAGAGAGAGAGAGAGAGAGAGAGAGATTGAAATTTCCAACAAAAGAAAGAGATCGAGAGAAACTACTTTCAACACCAGTGCTCTATATATATATAGCATTGGCAATCCTTTGTAGCTTATAATTCCTTCTTTGTTTATAATTCCTTCTCTATTTAGAATTCTAAAATTATAGAGTTTCCTTTTTTCTTTGGAGTCCTCTAGAATGTTAGTTTCCCTATCTGGGCTTAAATACCAAATCAATTCAACCTCTTTTATTGTAGGTTTTTTTAACTTGAGTATGAAACTCTTTATGAAAATTTCATTCACCATTGAATGCTCTAATCAAATAGTACGATTGTTTCGATTCGGATTCAGATCAGATTTTCGTATCAGAATTTGAGGCAACGTTTGGAGGCCCAAACAAACTTGGATTTTTCTCCACAAATCATCCAGAAATCTTGAGATGTCCTCTATAATTTTACTGAAGACCACTTTTTAATTCTGAAACTCTTTCCATGTCAAAAACTTGCATGAAGCATAGAATGTCAATATTAAGAATGCTAGAATATTCTTATCTTTTAGCAATTAATTCATAAAGTCTCTAAAATATGTCAAACTTATAAATAAATTATATCAGCTCAATAAGGCATAAAACATATTAAAAAGCATAGTGCAAAGGGAATAAAAATATAAAAATCACACACTTATCAAATACCCCCATAGTTAGCTTTTGTACGTCCTCGAGCAAAGAAAAATATAAAAAAATAAAATAAAACCCTAACTCACTTTCGTAGGAATTACAATTGCACTTAGGACATGCAACAAGCCTTTAAACCCCTAGGTCACCCCTAGTGGACGATTTGTATCTCGTGAGTATTTTTAGGGAATAAACACATAAAATTCATATAAAAATTTCTAACTTTGGAATTTAGGAGAAAGAACATACATACATCCTATTAGTCAAGACACTTAACATGGGATCAAAAAAAATAAGAAAACCCTCACACTTAAGCTTTATTACCTCATATGAATCAAACACTAAGCATGCATCTTTAATTAGAAAACCTTGTTATATCTTGCAAACATACCTTTCCTTAAGGTAAAACCTATAGTAACACACTGGCAACCAAGACCCAAGATTTAGAGCCTATTTGACCATATTTAGACTTCAACACTTTTATTTCACAATTATTTTCTGCAGCCTTCCTCTCTAAGCTACTCCACTACAAATAGCTTGAAAAATCCATATGGTTATGCATTCCCATGTTACTTATGTAGCTTCGCTTTTTGCATATATCCTTTAGGATCTTGATGCTAGATAGTACCTTTTTTCCTTTTCAAGAAATCTCATTCAAGGAATTTCAATCATGACACTTCGCTTCCTAAGGTAGAATGCCCTGTCTAGTTTCAAGAACATAAACTCTTATTATTATCTCAATTCAATTTTTTTTTGAAAAAAAGACAGTTACCTCCCCTGTACTATGCCTAAAGGACAAATGCCAAAAGCTTCTAGAAAGACAATCGTCCCCTTTTTTTAATGGAGTTAAAGTTATTTTTTTCATTGACGATTTTACCCCTGAACGTTTTGTTATCTAAAAATTGATTATTGTTAAAATACTAATATAACCCTCCTACTCCACTTATTTCTTGAGTTTTCATCGATCTCTATTAGTAAAGACAAGAGAAAGACATTGCGACAATGGTTATTTTCATACACCAGCTTATTTCTTGGGTTTCCACTTATCTTTGCTAATTTCAATCTTCTTAGCTTCTTCACGTCAAGGATGTACACACCATTCTAGATAGTTTCAGCCAACGACCATGGATCGAAGAACTTCTCACCTAGATATCCCTAGTCTCCGGTGGCGTTCGCAAAATTCTTGGCTGTCCTTGACCATGGAATTACCCATTCCACCGATTGAGATTCTGGGTTGAAGAAATCAACCATCTCTTGTTTTCCACCCATCCCATCAGAATAAGATGGGTTCCCAATAGAGATCAGAAGAAGAAGGGAGCGATTGCTCGTAGGTCAGCATCGGCCTCGAACCATGGGATCTCACTTCATGCCTGACCAACGAAGATCCCCACTATGGTAGCCATGGCCCATTGTCCATGCATATCAATAAGAGTCAGAAAAAACAAATTTGGATATCAATAATGGAATGATAATGAAAAAAATAATAAAAAACAAAATTGCTTCATATTAGGATTCATGTTAAAGGAAGAGAGTTCAAAATTCAAACTATATATCTGATGAAATGAAACCCTATGTGTAGCCAAACAAATAAAACTAGGGTTTCCAGAGGGATGAATAGACAAACTTGATTTAATTCCAAATGCTCAATGTATGGAGTTGTAGTTGACCAAGCAAGAATCGTAGTGCTCGTCGGTGGGTGAGATTGAGGAGAAAACATAGAAAGAAAGGGAAAATGATTGCTCCACCACACATCTTGGTTTTGGAGATTGTCCGATCAAATCGAAGTTGATTCCACAGTAAAATATCAATCAAATACAACTCAAAGGTACAAAATTTCCAAGCCAGGTCATTTTACAAAGCATGGAAATTATTTTACAGAAAGCTAATAATATTAAGTCCCACGCTTCCCATTTTGATTAAATCGATATAGTTAGGCAAAACAGGATATGGGTCACGATTTACCTGGATTCTTCTTCTTCCTTTATCTTTTTGACTTGGATAGAGTCTTCATCTTCATCTTCTTCAGTTGGTGGTTATATACTTAGGTAGCTTTCATTCATCTTTCTCGGGTTATTTTTCTTCTATATGGGAACTGGGAAGGATTTTAACCATTGAAAAATGTGGAGTATATATTTTTGGTATTCCTTAATTTTATCAACATTGTATACTAATTCCACAATGGATTCCCAATTTTAACAGTTAGTTGACAATGGTTACCTCTGAATTGGTTTTTGCAATACATCTTTTCTAGTTCAATAGAGGAGGGACGATGGTGGAAGAAGAAAGGCGAGAGATGGAAAGGTGAGAGGAAGAAACGCTATTTGACTAATATAACCCTCCCATCCCAACTAAAGGGTTAATTTGGTCATTAAAAAATTGACCTCCCACCGTAGGTATTTAATGGAATATACCTAATGGCATGGGTCTATTTGTATTTTAATATTACTTCTAGGGGAGGTATTTGTCTTTTCCAAAAACTTTTAAGGGCATTTTTCCTTTAGGCATACTACAGAGGAGGAAACTGTCTTTTTTCCATTTTTTTTAAGAAGGTCTCGGCTATAATCAAAAGCTTAAATTACCAACTAGAACCGTAAAAGATTCATACCTTTAAGTGAGAAAATATGTATTTTCTAACTCGATTCCCACCTTAAGATACAAACTAGGTATTATCCTCGCATAGGTTTTTATTACTTCGCATGTGATGGTGTCCTATGTCTCTTTCTCCTTCAGCTTTTGTGTCAAAACCATAGAAAGAGTGTATGACTTTACCAAAAACCATGGATAAAATGTTAAACTTTTTTAATGAAAGCTCAACCCTTTCCCCATACTTAAATCTGACATTGTCCTCAATAGAAAATAAGAATGCAAAAGAAAGCAATTAATAGAGTGAAGAAAGACAAATCTATTTTCTTGGGTTGCCTCCCAAGCAGCGCATTTATTTAACGTTGTTAACCCAATTCTAGCTTTGTCCATTACTCCTTATAGAAGGATCTGCTAGTCCCACTTCTTCAACATTGTCCATTCGAAATCCATCATAGTAAGGTTTAAGTCTATGACCATTCACCTTAAACATTTTGTTTGTTTTCAAGCTCTTTATTTCCATTGCACCATGATGGAAAATATTAATCACAACAAAAGGACCAATCCAATAAGAACGCAACTTACCTGGAAATTGTTTTAACTGTAAATGAAAGAGAAGAACTTTCTAGCCAACAATAAAATTCTTCCTAGAAATCATCTTGTCGTGAAAGGCCTCGGTTATTGCTTTGTAAATGCTGGAGATCTCGTATGCATTATTCCTTACCTCAAGTTCTTACAGTTGCAACTTCCTTTGAACACCAACATCAATCATATTCATATTGCAATGCTTGAAGGCCCAATAGGCCCAATATTCCTTATGATTCCTTCACATTAGAACCCACTTCTCTTCTTGACTAGGTGTTAAATTTTTCACAAAGATTACTGGCAATGTCTCATTTTCTCCCAAGTACCAGTACTATAAATGGGTAAAAAATGGTTTCAATTTTAGAGTATGAGCCTACAAAATAGAGGGTAATATTTTTTTGTGAGAATCAAATAGCTTTATAAAAGAAATTCCATACTTTTCTGGAATCAGATTTAAAGAATGTATAGTTGTCATAGTCTCCTTTAATTCTTCATTGATCTTTATCTCTTTTTTTTTCCAGCAAAAGATGTTTGACAATAAAAACCTCTAATTCAGTCTTTCTATTTAACTCAAAAACCTCTGTACCATGGAGCTGTGTTAATAGAAAAAACCGAATGAACATCATTAGGGTGTTCCATGGGTTCAAAAATATTAAAACAAATTACTTCACCTTCAAATCCATCGTGAGGGTACCATCATGAACATCTATCTTGGTCCAGGCTATATTCAGGAATGGTCTTCCCAACAAGATAGGTGTAGGGTTATGAAAAAAATCATCATCCATATCTGGAATGTAAAAGTCAATCAAAAACACAAACTCATTCACCTTTACAAGAGCATCCTCAATTACCCCTTTAGGGTAAGCATTAGTATGAACAGCCAATTGCATAATGACACCAATATCATTCAAGGGGCCTAGATTTAATGAAGCATAAATGGATTTTGGCATTACATTAATAGACGTTCCTAATCTAGCATAGCTCTCTCAATTCTGGTATTACCTATCATATAAGGAATGGTAAACATACTTGGGTCTTTACACTTGGGAGGAAGTTTTCTTTGAAGGACTGGTGAGACATTCTCTCCCATACTTAATATTTCATTACCGTTCAGCTTCCTTTTGTTAGTGCATAACTCTTTAAAAATTTTGCATACCTGGGCACCTCTTTGATTGCATCCTATAAGGGAATATTTGCCTCCACTTTATGAAATAAATCCAAAGTTTTTTTTATCTTTGTCTTCTTTCTTGGATTTTTTGAATCTGCTAGGAAAGGGAGGAGTATTAGCTTAGACAAAATGGAAGGTTAGGCATTACCTTAGGTTGAGCTGCTGTTCCATCTTTCTTTATTTCATTCTCAATTTCTTCTTAATTTGGGAGAGCAAGAATCATCTTTTTCAGCTCTTCAAGTTCTTTACCACTTCGGAGTATAATTGCATTCACACCGTCTTTTGGATTTACAACTATTTGTGATGGTAATTTTCCTCTAACCTGAGCTTCTAGATGACTCATAGCAGTTGCCATTTGACTCACCTGACTCTCTAGACTCTAAATACTAGATCTTGTTTCCTTTTGAAACTATTGGGTATTAGAGCAAGAGATTTAACTATGTCCTCTAATGATGAGTTTGAATTCTGAGGGACAGGTGGCCTGGGTTGAAATGTTTACTGTCTATTTTGATAAAAGTTCTGTCCTGCTGGTCTATTTCCTCCATAGCTCATGTTTGGATGATCTCTCCAACCTGAATTATATGTGTTAGAGTATGGATCATACTGCTTTGGTGGTCTTGGGAAGTTACGTACAGCATTGGCTTATTCGGTGGGTCCTTCTTGAAGTGTTGGACACATATCAGTTGAATGTCTCATTATGGAACATATCCCACGAGCTTTTACCTACTATAAATTTTCTACAGCAATTTGTCTAACAAGAGAGGTAAGGTCAGATAAGTGTTATTCAAAGGAAGATGTATTTACCTCATTCATCTTTTTGATTGGTGCATCATTCATGGAGTGTTTCTCCAGTGTATTATCATATGCCATAAATTTCTTTTTTTATGGTGGCTGCTCTAGAGGCTGGGAAGTATTTTTCTAAAAATAACATTTTGACTTTGTTCCACATAGTGATTGTCCCAGATGGTAGGTAATAGAGCTAATCATTCGCATTGTTTGATAATGAAAAGGGAAAGGCTCTTAGTTTAATTTACCTTCTCACACTCCTGTCGGTTTCATGCTAGAACATACTACATGGAATTCCTTCTGAATTTTATTTGGATCTTTACCTACAAGACCACAAAATGTAGGTAGTAAATGAATCAATCCAGATTTAAGTTCAAACGCTACATCTAAATCAGAATATTGAATACACAAGGGTTGCTTGTTAAAATTAGTAGTCGCCAACTCCTTTAATGTCCTGTTATTTTCAACCATTTCTTCTTCTTGTTCAAAGTCACTAGAAGAACTCTAAAAAATAAATCATGTGATAGAGATAGATTGTCTTGCTATTGATTTCTTCCTAGCTTCTTTCCTTATTTGACGCATGGTCCGCTCATATTCTGGATCAAAATTCAAATCACCTGTATTTGTAGAGTGCATCAGAATCATAAACTTACACACTTTGCTAAGATAATTAACTAATTAAAAAATTAATAGGAAGAAAAGAAAAAAGAAACAAAAACCAAACAAACAAAAACAAAAAAATAAAGGAAGAAAAAAGAACGCTAAATCGATATTCCCTTCTTTCACCTTTTTTTTAGAAAATGCTAAACAAGAAAAAAAGCTAGATCGAATAGGCTATTTAGAAAACGCTAAAAAAATGTTAGAACGAAAAAATTTATGCAATTTAAAAAAAATTAGAATAGAAAAACCTTACTAATCCTAAAAAGAAAAATTAATAAAGAGAGATATAAAAACTAATCAAAATTCACTTCCCCAACAATGGTGCCAAAATTTGGTAATGTGTTGAATGCACCAAATTAATTATATATTTCTTCACTGGCCTAATTAATAAATTATAAATAGGGTGTTCAAAGGTCGATCCCATAGAGAGAGATTTGATCAAGATTTCTATTCTACTCAAACTAAATATACTAATTAATGCTAAGGAAATACAATAACAAAGGGGGGTTTTGGTTGGTTGAATCAAACTGAAAGTAAATAGACAAAATTTAAATGGGGAAAGAATTAGAGAGAAATAATTCAGTTTTTAGTTCAATATCCACTCACACATGTAATAGGTAAAATTAATCGTAATTTTACTCTCTTCTTCACAATTAGAATTAAAGACTCTAGATAACAATAAGCTCTGTTACCCGAGTTTTTCTTTAAGTATCTTTACTGAAACAAGCTCTTTAGAGATATATAACCATTGAACAATACGGAATAATCTCTCAATATTTAATTCAACAACAGCATTAAGTAAGAGTAGAATAGATCAATCTAATCAACAATCATACATAAGTGGAGATTATTTAACTTAGGTTATTTCATTCACAGTGATGAGATGAAAACTTAGACATAATCATCTATCGCTATGTGATACTTGTGATTAGAAACAGGACAATTACAGATCACAATTACTAAATCTAGCAATCAATATCAATCTAGTCGATTCAACAATCCATTACTGAATTATTCAGATAAACATCATAAATAAAGTAAGAAGAATGAAAGAAACAATTCTAATAAAAGAGAGAAGAATAACGTTACTAAAAAACGATTACACCATTGACATGAGTTTAGGCTTTAAAATCCCCTTGAATTGAATGAATAAACTAACCAGACATTACAATCTTCTAGAAAAAGAAAAGAAAAATCATTCAAAAAAAGAGATTGAAATTTCCAACAAAAGAGAGAGATTGAGAGATACTATCTTCAACACTAGTGCACTATATATATAGCATTGGTAATCCTTTGTAGCTTAGAATTCCTTCTTTATTTAGAACTCTGAAATTGGAGAGTTTCCTTTCTTCCTTGGAGTCTTTTAGAATAATATCAAATCAATTCAACCTCTTCTATTGTAGGTCTCCTAACTTGAGTAGGAAACTCTTTATGAGAATTTCATCCACCGTTGAATGCTCTAATCAGATCGTACGGCAACTCCAATTCTGATTTGGATCAGATTTTCATGTCAGAATTGAAGGCAACATTTGGAGGCCCAAACGAACTCAAATTTTCTCCATAATACCATTTTGGAAAGCTCAAGACGTCCTCTACAACTTTACTGAAGACCTCTTTTCAATTTTAGAATTCTTTTTAAGTCAAAAACCTGCATGAAGCTCAAAACATCAATATTAAGAATGTTGAAATTTTCTTATCTTTAGAAATTAATTCACAAAATCTCTAAAATATGTCAAACTTATAAAATAAATTCAATTTAGCTAAATAAGGTATAAAACATATTAAAAAGCATAGTGTGAAGGGAATAAAAATATAGAAATCACACTTATCAGCAAGTAGAACTCCAACTGGAGAAATGCGTTTTATGTTGATATATGGAGCAGAAACGGTGTTACCGGTTGAAGTCACTCATCTTACCTTCAGGATATTCAATTATGATGAAGTACAAAATGATGAAGACCTGAGAGCAAACCTAGACCTACTTGAAGAACATTGGGATAAAACATAATTACGAATTCTGGCACACAAATAGTGGGTAGCTAGACACTACAACTCTTGAGTTCGAGCTCTGCAATTCAAGTCTGTATCACAACCTTCCCAACAAGACAAGCTGATGCTGACATAGGAAGGACCATATAGAATAGTCCGCATGACAAGACCAGGAACTCACCATCTAGAGATGATGAAGGGGGAGTTAATCCAGAGGCCTTGAAACATTAACAACCTATAGAAATTCTATCATTAATGTATTTGACATGAGGAAATATAATGAAGTGTCTTACTTTATAGTATTTTGTCTTCATTACTTCTAAGGTAATGACTTGACACAAATCTTCAATAACCAACCTATGTTGCACCTGAGTTGTCAACTTACAACCTACACACAAGACGAATACCAGGCGACTTGTGAGATATCAGGGCTAGTGGCCTGCCCACAACATACAAGTCGGCCTTTACATGACTTGTACGACCTATGGTCAAGCAACCTGCAACATCATTACTTAAAGTCATAATGCAAGTACTTTGCATTTATTATGAGCTCGGGGGATGAGGAACGCTCCTAAGTTCATATACAAGACAAAAGGAAAACGCGAGCTCAGTACTCAAAACAGTTCCATTTATTGCAAAATTTATCAAAGTATATAAATACATTATATATAGTATAACGACTACAAAGAACATTACGCTAAAGTGTTGTCGAGGGGGTTGGGGGTAGAGACATTGTAAGACCCGCACTCCGTGAACCCGATCTAAACCTTGATTTTATGTCGTAACAGGTCTTCCGACCATCACCGGGCCAGACGGGACGAGCGGATGACAATCAGGTACGAAATCGGACCAAACAGACCAAAATAAGTATGATTTTACTCATACCGGTCGATGGTACCGGTCGACCGGTATGGTCTGCGCAGCAGACTACCAAGATCCGGAATTAGATCTCTACGGGTCCCACTTTCCCAATTTCGAATCCTAAGACTTTCCTAATCCTAAGAGGCTTCCTAAACCTAATTCCTAGCCTATTTAAACCCCTCTAAACCTCATAGAATCTCTTCCATTGATCCTCACAAACCCTAGAGAGGAGAAGGAGATTGGAAAAGGAGAAGGAGCTAGGAAGAAGAAGGAAGTGCCGCCATTGCCGTTCGACGACGCTCACCTTACACCAGTCGACAGTAAGTGTTTTAATCATTCTTCTTACTCTATAACTCTAGGATAGTTGTATGGTTGGATCCATATCATGCAAAACAGGTATTGATCTAAAACCCTTTTGGACATTAAACCCTAATTAGTCGTCAAACCCTATATTCGAGTTCTAGGATGGTTATCATCAAAACTAGACTTAAATGAGTTGGAGATAACTCTAACTTAAAGCTCAGACTTAGAATGGATAGGTTAAACCTTGGAATCAATAGAGGATGATCGACGGTAGCCAAAAAACCAAGTGTATGGTCTTCCGGAGACATACTGGTCGACTATACCGGTTGCACCCTGTGCGACCGGTATGTTGTGACCGGTACCTTCTGGGGGGCTGGTCTGTGGGGACCGGCTGACCATACCTGTCGCCAGATTTCCCCACATAGGCGCGGCGGGTACCGCCACCCGGTCAGACCTTGTGAGTGTATTTTTGTAACCTCGTTGGTTTTCCAACCAACGTAAACCCTAAGAAACTATTCTAATTGAACCCTAATATTATGTAGGACTTTGTGAAAGCACGTTTGGATCTTGCGACGTGGAGCAAGTTATCAAACGAGCGTCAGGTAAGGGAATCTGACCTAAACCCTAATAATTAATGGATAGTAAATCTTTGTTAATGACCCTGAATATATGATGTGATGTTTGTGCATATTCACATGTCATCTTTTATTTCCAGTTATTATTATTGTTCATGCATATTCCATATGATAGGATGTGATTGTTAGGCATGTGATTGTTTTTGTTGGAGTGTGGAATGGGAAGGGCATGGGGCCTGGGATCATTCCTCACTCTGGCACCTTTTGTAGTATTCTATTTTAACATGCTTGGTACGGGTGGGGTATCAGGGGAAGGTCATGGCACGGTGGTCTCTGATGTTGATGTTGACCTGGCCATGATGATGTGGCACTATGGTCTCCGATGTTGACGCTGGCCTGGCCACGATGGTTTAGCTCTATCTCTATGCCGTAGGGAGTTATGTTGGGATAGGGTCTACCTATTGTTCTATCCTAGTATGCTTGTTGCAGGTAGTGTATCAGGGGAGGTGAGGCATTGTGGTCTCTAACCCGGCCTGTACGCTTTAGCTCTATCTCTATGTCGTATACGGCTGTACTGGGATAGAGCCTACCTTGATGACATATAGGATTGGTTAGTTGCGAGGCCAGTTTGCAAGCCCTGGCCAGTAGGGGCTTAGGTACTGGTATGGGTAGAGTATCAGGGGAGGTGCGGATATACCTTAGCTCTATCTCTATTCCATGATGGGTACATGTGGGTCGGTGGTGGTGTGATTTACTGTGCGATACCACACACTCATGTATAGAGGTGAGGTGGCCTCCAAACCTTTCTATAGCACATTGCAAACTTAAACCAGACCACAACATAAAAATGATTGTTACTCATGCATAATATTGTGAAACTATCAGATTGTCTTACTTAGCTAAGTTGTGAGCTCACCCTTTGTACGTACATTGTTTTTAGACATTGATGCAGGTTATACGGTGGATGACTATATGAACGCTCCGGCGTATGGAAGTGTTGCTGCCCTGGATGTACAGGAAGGAGAGGACGAGCATGACACTACATGCGAGTGCCCTTTCTGCGTGTACCTTTGACTTTATTTTATTTATTTTCAGTTATTTTCAGTTGGATTAAGTGGATGTAAGGATATTATGTTTTATGTTTGGAAATTTGGATAATTGATTATGTTATTTAAATTTATCAATAGATACTCAGTTCATTTATTTAAAGACTTCCGCTGTATTATTTATATTCTGATTGTGGTTATGTTCAATGGTTTGTATGAGTGGACACGGTCTTATCGAGATCCTGGTGTGAACCGTTGGTTCAGTGACGGTTCACTTACACTTCTGGGTCAACCGGAATTGGGATGTGACAGACATCCTACAACTACCTACACAGACACACTTCTCTTCCTCTGGGGAAGAGGCTTCCTCAAAAGTTGGACGACATCAACCAGCCTCTCGGCTGCCTCCTTCGTCTTTTGCTGAGCTGCAGCACGTTGTCGAGAAATAATCTCGTAAATTATGTCCAGAGAAGGATAAGGGTTGTCATAGTAAACTTCAGCCCTTAGAACCCTAGTCAGATGGGCCAAGGTTTCTTCTGCTTTAAGAAGTTTCTCTACGAGGACGGACAGCCTGTGCTAGGCGATGACGTGAATCTGACTTTCTGAGCTCGAAAAGCATCCAAGTTCAATGATACTCCTATTCTGATGCTCGGATAAGTTGTAGTACTTGATGTAGGAATCCTTAAAAGCTTCAGCCCTCTTGGCTCTATGTCGCAGCACCTTCACCTTTTTAGCGCATGGCTGCTCGAGCTATCCAATCGCTGTAGCAATGTTATCCCGGTGAGCTATGGTTTTTGAAAGTTGAACTCGAAGAGCTGCGACTTCATAAAGAAGGTCAACAATGGTCTCACACTCGGCCACACTCGGTGTAGATGGCCCAACGGCCTAAGTACAAGTGTAGAACAAAGGTAGAATCAATTAGCCATGGAATGACACGAGGAAGGAAAAGAAAAGTAGGACCGACAACTCTGACAGTTTCAAAAAACCCTGTTTGTATTCATTGAGTTGAAAGTTACAGTGATGAACAAGCACAAATAATTATATATGTGCAGAATACAAAAAAAAAAAAAAAAAAAAAAAAAAAAAAAAAAAAAAAAAAAAAAAAAAAAAAAAAAAAACAAAAAGAGAGATCAGTCCGCTTGCTTCTCAACTACCTTGTCGGTCTCCACCACAACTCCCTCCTGGGTGAGCAGAAGGGCCCCGTTCTAAGCTTGCCCCATGGCCACATCCTCAACCTCGACAATCTGGGGAGTATCGACTTGGACAGGAACCAAGGCCAGAGCTACCTCATTGCCCATCGCTGCAGTCTGGAGAACCTGAGGTATACCTTCAAGCGTCTATCTGTCCATAGAGTCCGCCTCTTCCTCTTCCTCGTCAGTGGGCCCGTCCACATCTAAGTCATACACTGAAAAGTCGAAGTCTACCCCAGCCACCTTGCGCACATAGTCACGCAGGCTGTGAACTCCCTGAATGAAGGCGCTCACACCAATCTTGGTCCGGAAGGACTCCATCTCTAATGACCTCCCGACGTAAGCCTTCAAATCGTTGGAAGCTTTGAACTCATCCAATGCCAGGCTTATTTTCCTTGGGACAGCGGCCTTGAGCTCCTGGAGCTTCCACCTACGTCTTAGAAATTTGAGTTCAATGATTATACTCTCATATGGCCTTCTCCATCTCACTCTTGGTCCCCCGCAGGACCACCACTGTGGAATCCAAGTGAATGTTCTCAGAAATAGCATTGTCACCCTTCTGTCACTTGGTGGCCAACTTAGAACTCAGGCCATTCCGCTCTTCCCCTACCATCCTCTTTTTGGTCACCAGCTCGGCCCTCAACTGCTCGATCTTAACCTCTGACTTCCACTACTCCTCTATAGTTCGGTCCTTGACGTCTTGAATCTCCATTCTCAAGGCTTCATTTTTCGTTGAATAGTTCCTACGGATACTAATGGCCTCATCTAGCATCCTCTTAGTGGAACTGACACGCCGTTTAAGTTCCAAGTGATGGCGGTTAAGAACCATCATCGAGTTCATGAACTGCAAGAAAACAAAGTGTTAGAAAAGAATTGCAACCAAGGGTCGATAAGAAAAATATAAATAATACTTGCACCGATGGTTCTCTCCTCATTTGCCTTTATTAGCTCCTTGTTTGGCAGAGCCTCGTAGAACTCGGTGTCTTTTGGCAAACAAGCCATTGCAGCAGCTGGTAAGCCACATTCGATTATGCCACCCCTAGCATTGAGCTGTTGATCGACCATTTCAGCCAATATGGATCGGTCAAGTTTGAAGTCCCCTTCATTGGAGCCTTCCTAGAAGACGACGAAGTGGGAACGACAGTGGTCGGAGTACACAAACCTGGCTTGAGAAGACTTGCAAGATCAATTGCAGGGGAGGACTGGGGGTTTGTCTTGCTGACTTCTGCAGTAACGAAGTTGCCTCTGTGTTGAGCTAAGAAGAAGGCATCGGGCCTGATGGCGCCCCGGAAGACGACTTTGAAGGTGAGCTTGAGAGGGGAATTGGAGTAGGGGGAATAACATCCCCGCCTTCTTGAGAAGTATTGGTAGATGGTGGGGGAGGAAAACTTTTTACAAGAAAACCCTTCGGCGTGGGCTCTGAGAGAACTAGATTTCTCTCTAGCCTGGGGATGAGTCTGCACTTCGTCCCCTCCTCTTCAAACCATGGTTCCTCATGAGAAACAGACTTGGCCTTTTCGCTCGACTTGGAGGACCCCACTGTGGTAGTTTTTGCTGGCCTCTTTCGGCCATGAAGCCTGCTGATGCTTTCGACGTTCAAGTTGATCTTTCCCACTACGAAATCAAAGAAGAATAAAATTCAAACAGCAAAATAATTGACGACAAGTCAAAAATTAAAGTACAGGTCATTAATTCGCAAGCAAAGCATCCATCCTACCTAGGTCCGCCAACCTATCTTCTACTTCGATGGGAGCCTCATTATCATACATGTCATCTCCAGTTCCCATGTCACCAACAGTTGAGTATGGGAGAACTAAGGAAGGAGTCGTCGATAGGCAACCCCTTCAAGTTATAGCTATCCATGTCATACGGGCTCAACTTCAGCCACATGTTCATCGACTGGATCTCTGGAAAACTCCACATATTCACTAGGGGCATCTCCCTGCCATCCTTGCGACCTATGAAGCATTATTTGTTTTGCCAAGTTTGTATTTTTGTCCTATACTTCCCCAAGACGCGATGAGCTCTAGGTTGTCTGTTAAAGAAGTACCACCCTGACTTATTCTCACTTTTGGGATCGTACTAGTTCTGGAGGAACATATACCTAAACAACTCTACACCTATTCACCTCTCAAAAAAAGACTACGGATGCAATGATTATCGACCAAGAGTTCACTTGTAGATGGGTGTGAGGACAAAGGGTTCTCGATCATCGACTCTCACCTTTGATCTTGTCCACCCACGTTGATGGATGGTAATGATTTTGAGTCACCACCTAGATTAAGGTCTAAGACCTAAAATGTAGTCTCATCGTAAGAAAAGATTTCTATTGATTCATTTTACCCAATATATTAGCTTTGATCTATCAGAAAATAGGTAAGCATTCAAGGTACAGTTTGGAAATGTGTTAGGCACCCAAAGCTGTCCGACCCAAAAATTGACCTCCTATGTGATTCTATTTTTCTTAGACTCTATGGTTCTGACTGTTCATGGTCAATGGATGATGAATAAGGCTCATGGGGAATCTTATGCCAAGTTTTTAAATTTTTCTAACCTAGGGTTTAGCTAAACATGTTCTGAAAAATAAATAAACAAGCAAAATAATATAGAATGCACCAAACCAAAGATGGTTCGATGATGGACTAACTCTGAGACGTCTGAAACATTTCAAATTACCTACGTATTCCAATCTTAGAAATCAAATCCATAACGTAGTACGAACGGAATGTGATTAAAGTTTATAGATATGATTTATGCTTAAGTTTTCTTAGATTCAATTATTCAAGTTGAGATTTATGCTTGATGATGATTGAGATTGAATTTAGTTAACCTATGTGGATCGAAGTGAATATGGATATGAAATGGGTATGGATATGGATAGGGATGACCGAAGAAGACTAAGATGTGGTATCGTACTTGGAGAGGTCCTCCAAGTTGCCTACATATTTCAAAGGTCCTAAAAATCAGGTACAACGTAGTTCGTTGTTTTTGGGTTAACACTCTCAAGGAGCAAAGAAGTTAATACTCTCAATGAGCAATGGGATAAATACTCTCAAGGAGTAAAGGGGTTAAATACTCTCAAGGAGCAAAGAGGTTTGATACTCTCAAGGAGCATGGGGTTTGATACTCTCAAGGAGCAAGGGGTTTGATACTCTCAAGGAGCAAGGGGTTTGATACTCTTAAGGAGCAAGGGGTTTGATACTCTCCAGGAGCAAAGGGTTTTGATACTCTCAAGGGGCAAAGGGAAAAATACTCTCAAGGAGCAAATATGTGAATCCGTGTTTAGGAATCTCTCCAAACTACTTACGTATCTTAGGGTGCTGCCCTAGGAATCACGATCTACGTAGTTCGAAAGCGGATTCAAATCATTTATGTATTCTTTCAAGATCAGGGTGTTGATCCTAAATGCTCTATGTCTAGATTCATGTCACACCTAACTAGTTCTCTGTACCCTAGGGAGATGAGCTGAGGGATAAGATTCGTCCTAGAGCTACCCTTTACCTAAAACCCTAATTTGGAATGCGCTGGGCTAGGCTTTCTAATTCTTGATTAAGATTTATCATTTCTATTTTACCCTTCCCATGAATGTGGGTGCTTAACATGTACGCCCCACACCTAATATGTCTGCTAGGTGTACAAGCATGGCAGTTCGACTAAGGTGCAGCAGAAAATAAGTTATTGCCAACAATGTCATTCAAATAATAAACATGTATCATCTCAAGTATAGCAAGAAAGAATGTGAATCAATATGGCAAGACAACATTTGAACAAACATATGAGCATCAAGATAATAGACATTGCATATTATTCTCAATCAAGGTATATCTCAGTATGTTTAATCAGATCCTCGATCAATGGTTTGGATTCAATTTATCTCTTCAATAATGTATCAAGATCAAATCCTCAATCTAATGGTCATAACTCTTTATAACATTATTCATTATGATCAACACGTCAAATTTCATCAAGACTGCCAAGATCAATGGCTCAGATCCCACATTAGGTTACAATTATAATCAAACTAAGAAATCAATGATCATCTTAGGTAATCAATGGCTCAGATTTAATATTTATCATGTTTAGGCAAATGATCCAATGATTAAAATTCACTCAAAACACTTATGATGAAAATCTAACGGTTCATATCCATTTAAATCATTCTTGATGACAATCCAATCATTCAGATCATTCAAAATTGATCTAATCGTTCAAATTCCTTTAAGACACTCATTATCAAGATCAAATGGTTCAAATTCATTTAAAATTCTCATGATCAAGATCTAATGGTTCAAATTCAAGCATCAACACATCTAAAATCAATGGTCCATTTTCATCACATGATTCCAAAAATAACATCAATCATCCAACCAATGGCTCATATTTAATCACCCAAAATTCCAAGATCAATGGCCAATAATTGTCATCAAAGTTCCATAATCAATGGGTAGAAATTAATTATATCAAAATTCAATCAATGGGCCAAATTTCATCCCATCCAAATTCATGATCGATGGCCCCTCAATTAATCAAATCAAAACCATTTAATATCAATGGTTACATTGGATCGAATTAACATTCAACAACAACCATAATTGATCAAATTCATTCAACATCAATGATCCATATTTGATCATTATATGATCAAAAATCAGATTATCATCCAACCATTCATATGTCAATTCACAATAAAAAGCCCAACCAATCAAATTTAATTTAACATCATATCATCCGCATAAAAAAAATTATCATCAAACGGATCAGACTTATCATGGGAATGAATCAAATTAATGGATTCGATTTCCTCATTAGGATGGATCAAATTAATGGATTAGATTCATTACGCATCATAGCAACATAATAAAATTTCGATGTAATTTAAATCTATCACAATCGTAGGCTCAATTAGTGGTAAGATGAGGATGTTGATTAGAGGGTAGCAGAATGATCAGATCAGATTAATGAGGGTATATCGGGTATGGTGATGGAGGTTGATAGCCAAACCGGTGATAAAGAAAGTAACTAGTAGTATGAGTGATTTTAAGGCTTCATCTGGTTGAGCACTATGCATGAATAACAAAATAACTTGAGGAAAATCAGAATCAGTAGGAACCACAAACATGAGAATATAATTAGTAAAATATGAATAAAAATTATGACCATTGTCACAAATCCAAACTAAGATCAATGATCCACGTGGCTTGCTACTTTATCAATGTATGAGGAAAAACCAGATCAATAATATGTGCATAGTAGGTGGCTTGATATCAATCTTACACCTCATTGAAACTATATGTAAGACCCACACTCCATAAACCCGGTCTAAACCTTGATTTCATGTCGTAGCAGGTCTTCCGATCATCACCGGGCCAGACGGGACGAGCGGATGACAAACATGTACGAAATCGGATCAAAGACGGTCAAATAAGTGTCATTTTATGTTGACCGGTCGATGGTACCAGTCTTGGTACCGGTCGACCGGTCAGCTCTGCGCAGCTGACTACGAAGATCCGGAATTGGATCTCTGTGGGTCCCACTTTCCTAAACCCTAATACAAGAACCTTCCTAATCCTAATAGGGTTACTAAACCCTAATCCTAGCCTATATAAACACCTCTAAACCTCCTCAAATCCTTTCCATTATCTCTCACAAATCCTAGAAAGGAGAAGGAGGTTGGAGAAGGGGAAGAGGCTAAGAAGAGGAAGAAAGCGCCGTCATTGCCGTTCGACAACGCTCACCTAACGCCAGTCGATAGTAAGTGTTTTAATCATTCTTCTTACTCTATGACTCTAGGATAGTTGTATGGTTGGGTCAATACCATGCAAAGCAGGTATTGATCTAAAACCCTAATTGGATATTAAACCCTAATTTGTCGTCAAACCCTAGATTCGAGTTCTAGGATGATTATCATCGAAACTAGACTTGAATGAGTTGGAGATAACTCTAACTCAAAGCTCAGATTTAGAATGGATAGGAGAAACCCTGGAAATCCATGGAGAATGATCGACGACAGTCGAAAAATCCAAAGTATGGTCTTCCAGAGACATACCGGTCGACTATACTGATTGCATCCTGTGTGACCGGTATGTTGCCACCGGTACCTTCCAGGGGGCTGGTCTGTGGGGACCGGCAGACCATACCGGTCGCCAGTCTTCCCCACAGAGCTGCGACCGGTACATGCCACCGGTCAGCTCTGTGAGTATATTTTTGCAACCTCGTTGGTTTTTCGACCAACGTGAAACCTTAAGAAACTGTTCTAATGAAACCCTAATGTTATGTAGGACTTTGTGATAGCACGTTTGGATCTTGTAAAGTGGAGCAAGCTATCAAACGAACGTCAGGTAAGGGAATCTGACCTAAACCCTAATAATTGATGGACAGTAAATCGTTGTTAATAACCTGAATATATATGATGTGATGTTTATGCATATTCACATGCCATCTTTTACTTTCAGTTATTATTATTGTTCACGCATTGATAGGATGTGATTGTAGGCATGTGATTGTTTTCATTCGTGTGTAGAGTGGGGCACGGAGCCTGGGATCATTCCTTACACTGGCATTTTTTGTAGTATTCTATCTTAACATGCTTGGTATGGGTCGGGCATCAAGGGAAGGTCATGGTACAGTGGTCTCCGATGTTGATGTTGGCCTGGCCATGGTTATGTGGCACTGTAGTCTCCGATGCCGACGCTGGCTTGTCCACGATGCTTTAGCCCTATCTCTATGTCGTAGGGAGTTATGTTGGGATAGGGTCTACCTGCGTATTGTTCTATCCTAGTGTGTTAGTTGCGGATAGGGTATCAGGGGAGGTACGGAGATACCTTAGCTCTATCTTTATGCCGTAGACGGCTGTGCTGGGATAGAGCCAACATTGATGACATATAGGATTGGTTAGTAGCGAGCCCAGTTTGCAAGCCCTGGCCAGTAGGGGCTTAGGTACTGGTATGGGTAGAGTATCAGGGGAGGTACGGGGATATCTTAGCTCTATCTCTATTCCATGATGGGTGCATGTGGGCCGGTGGTGGTGTGATCTACTATGCGGTGCCACAAACTCGTGTATAGAGGTGCGGGGGCCACCAAACCTTTCTATAGCACATTGCAAACTTAAACCAGACCATAGCATAAAATGATTGTTACTCATGCATAATATTGTGAAACTGTCTGATTGTCTTACTGAGCTAAGTTGTGAGCTCACCCTTTGTATATACATTGTTTTAGATGTTGATGCAGGTTACTCAGTGGACGACTACATGGACGCTCCGACGTACGGTGGCATTGCTGCTATGGATGTGCAGGCAGGAGAGGGCGAGCATGACGCTTCATGCGAGTGCCCTTTCTGCGTGTACCTTAGATTTGAATTTTATTTATTTTCAGTTATTTTCAGTTAAATTACGTGGATGTAAGGATATTATATTTTATTGTTTGAATTTGAATAATTGTATATTTTATTTAAATTTATCAATAGATTTTCAGTTCATTTATTTAAAGACTTCCGTTGTATTATTTATATTCTGATTGTGGTTATGTGCAATGGTTTGTATGAGTGGACACGGTCTATTCGAGATCCTGGTGTGAACCGTTGGTTCAATGACAATTTACTCACACCATTCTGGTTGGGTTCAGAATTGGGGTGTGACAACTTGGTATCAGAGCCCTCGGGCTCTATCCAACAGACCATATTGCACTTAACTAAGTCAATATTCTGAGTTTGGAAAATTTAAAAATTTTAATACAAACACACCCTAAGCATTGTTTGATACCTAAGACTGATTAAGAAAGAGCATAATATACTATATTAAGTATGGAATTTAATTATACCCATGCACTAGTTAGGAAAACCATAAAAACTTTCATTAAACAGAAAGAGAGTATCAAATGTAATAGTGCTACAGGGTACAGTCCACAAACCAGACAGTTACCCTGTTATATAAATAGTCAGGAGAGAGAAAATAAAAAGAAAAATCATGGGGTAGGGGGCCTAGAAGAAATAGGGTCTGCTATGTCATAATCTCGCTCGTAAGCGACCCTAAGCCAGTGTACCTGGTCCTGTGTGACCCGTAGGCTACGAGCCAGACGTCCCAACTCCTAACCCATCTCTCGCTGAGACTCTAGGATGATCCTCTAGGTATCCCTGATCTCCGTGAACATGCTCAACACTGGGTCCGGAGGGGGATGAGATGGTCCATCTGTAGATGTAGGCTGTGGTGCTGCAGGTATAGGCTGGGAAGCTAGCACTGATACATCCTCTGCCCTATCATCGTCATCCCCATCATCACCCTCAGCCTCTGCTGCGTGTGCCGCATTGGCTGCTGCTGCTGCTACTGCCGCAACTGCTACCCTCCTAAGTGGACGAGGACAAGCCTCCAGCTCATCATCACTAACAGGCAGATTATCCATCTGCATCCTAAGAATGGCATCCCAGTCAATGTCTGAAGTCATAGTATCCTCAACAGCCACCTCGCCTCTCATGCTCACTCGTAGGCGCAGCAGAAGAGTAGTGATGAGACGGCCATATGGGAGGTTACTGGCCTAATCAGCCAGAGTCGCCTGATGCATAGTCCGAAAGATGAGGTAAGGGAGAGAGACCCGCTCTCCTGTGCAGACGCAGTAGGTGATGTACTGAGTGAGCTGAGATAACTCACTGTAGTGGCCACTCTGGGGCACAATGTTGTCTTTGGATGATGCGGCTATAAACTCGAGCCAGGGGCTTCAGACTAGCAGCCTTCATAGGAGCCCCAGGATTTAGTATCTGCTCCGCTATCTCTCGACGTAGATCCTCGCTTAGGTAACCCTTCACTTTGGGAGGGCAGTACACTAGATCTCCATCATTGGGGACCCCTAGCAGGTCAGCCAACTGATGAGTATCGATGGAGATGTGGATGCCCTTGACGAAGCTAGAGACGCGCAAGTCCCTACCCTGATTTGGATCGTTGACATCCCCATGATGCTCCAGGTTGGCGTAGAAGTGTTTGACCAGATTGGGGCGAGTGGTCTCAGTGTAAGTAATGACAGGCACCCACCCAAGCCTGTCGAAAGCCGCTTGCACATCAAACCTGTGCAACTGCTCCAAGTTGACCCGCCGCCCAGACTCTATGTTCTTGCTATCGAACCAAGGGAAACGGGCTTGTGCCGCATCAGAATGGAACCACTGCTCATCGAGCTGTGGAACTGGTGGATGAGGAGCGCGCATGCCCAAGCCATAGGAACGCTTGCCAAGACCGCATCGTGGAGCCATATAACCTGCAAAACAAAAGGAAAACAAGAAGAAAAACGTTAAGAATCTTCAAAAATTCGACAGCATAACGACAATAAATTGGGAAAAAGCCTCGAACTCACCAAAACTTGGGGAGGAGGACTTACGTAACCCTCGCACACTTCATGCAAACCAATCATATGCAATTCAAGCAAAAGATTTGAGAAATTAAGAAAAATTCAAGAAAATTCGAAATTTTTACAAAACCTAGGTTAAAAACTAGAAAAATCCGATTTTTATGAAAACCATTTGGTGAAAGTCCAAATTGATTGAGGGATTTTGCTCTTGGGGGTCTCTAAACCCTTTCTAAGCCGAAGGAAAGAAGTTCCTACGGTTAGAATCTTCCAATCAAAGAAAAATCAAAAATTTTAGGTAAAGACGATATGAAAACTACGTAAAAGTTTGATAGAGGGAAGAAACTTACTTGGAGGTGATGTTCTAAGTCTGGAACAGAAGAAAATGGCTTCTAAGGTCACCAGCCGGACTATAGCAACTCAGGAGCCAGAGAGGAATCACCATCGGAGAGAAGGAAGAGAGAAAAAGTGAGAAAAATCTCACTTTTTTTCGCGATTTTAAGCCCTTTCTAGGCATACCGGTCGACATACCGGTCGACCGGTACCCCATAGGGGCTGCAACCGCTATGTCTCGGTCAGAATAAAAATTCTGACCGGTCGGCTATACCGGTCTCTTTAATTCCTACAGAGTAGCGACCGGTATGTTGCGACCGGTGAGCTATTGAAAGGCCAGAAAAATTCTGAAAATTTTTAAAAATTTTACGAGTTAAATTTCTACTTTTTGACTGTTTTGCATTATATTATTTAAGACTAACACCATTATTATTGTTCTCATGTGTTATGTCTTCTTCTCAGATCCAAACAGAATAGTCTGAGATGGTAGGCGAAAACGGTCATAGGGGCCGAAAGCGTCACCAGGCTAGGGTGCGCCACGAGGAAGAAGAACATGTAGAACTAGGCTATGTTAGAGAGCCAAGCCCGGTAGTTGAGGAAGAACAGGTTCCAAGGGTACCGATAAATTTGCCTGGCCCTCCTCACACGAACTCTGAGACTATTGCGACCAATCTGGTATATCAAATGGAAGCTCAGCAAAAAGCATTCCTGAGCGAGATGTTAAAGATGTTCAGGCCACCGGGTCATGTTTCCACCGAAGGTACGCCTGGGTCTGGAGGGAATAATACTACACTGCCGATGCATGGTAGTCCAGGGCCGATGGGCCAAGCACATAATGTACCACCACTGCACCAGTTTTCGTCGTCTTCTGCTTATCAGGGAGCCTATCTGTATCCACCACCATGGTACGGGATGAATACACAGGGACAGCATGATCTGAGTCGGGCGGTGGATAGATTTTTAAAGTTGAAGCCTTCTTCATTCACGGGTAAGACCGGGAAACCATTGTGGCCAGCACACTGGGTCACAGAAATAGAGAAGAATTTTCGCTTGATGACTTGTACAAAGGAGGAGAAGGTTCTGTTTGCCACTCATATGCTGAAGGAAGATGCGAATGCTTGGTGGAATTCTACACGGGCATATCTGGAGGCAAAACATACACAGGTGGATTGGGAAGTGCTCAAGGTTTCCTTCTTCGATAAATATTTTCCGAAGTGTTTCAGAGATCAGATGGAGAAGGAGTTCCTTAATCTACAGCAGTCTCAGTCGACTGTGGATGCTTACCAGAAGAGGTATGAAGAATTATTTTTCTTTGCACCGACAAGTATGCAAGAGGAAGAGACCAAGATACGTAGGTTCACCATGGGACTGTGTGGAAGCATCAGATAGCACATATTGGGGCTGGACAAGAGAATTTATAATAAGGCTGTACAGGTTGCGAGAGTTATAGAATCCAGTCAGAGGGACAACTTCTTTGCTCAGAACAGGGGAGTGAAGAGACCCGCTACTGAGAGTTCAGGTAGCGGTAACAATAGACCTTTCCGCCTGTACAGGGCTCAGTACATTACAGGGCCTGCAAGAAACAATACGGCACCACCTGTGCCACAGTTCGTTGGACACAACCTGAACATTAAATGTTTCAACTGTCAGCAAGTGGGACATGTTGCAAGGACCTGCACTCTACCTAGGAAACAACCTCCCCAGCAAGGAAAAGTATTTTCTGTCACCACCGAAGAGGCAGCCGCATCACCTGATGTGGTCACTGGTATGATTCTACCCCTTACTATTTAGCTTTACTATTTCATTGTGTGTATGAGCATGTAGGACTAAGGGTCAATAAAAATTTCAGGAATTGTAAATGTAGCTGGTATACCTGCCAGAGTACTCTTTAACTCTGGGGCCACGCACTCCTTTGTTTCTATTTCCTTTGGAAAGCGAACAGAGTTACCGATCAAGCACTTGAACCCAAGCTTGATAGTTCGCTCTCCGCTAGGAGTCGAAGTGGCTTTGACTGAATATTATGGCCCATGTACAGTATGTATTGAGGGCCGAGACTTAGAAGCAAGTCTGGTAGTACTCGAGATGGCAGACTTTGATGTCATCTTGGGAATGAATTGGCTAGGCCATCATTCAGCTTTCCTATTATGTGGTGAAAGGAAGCTTGTGCTTATAGACAAAAAGGGAAAAGAGTATAGCTTCACTGGGACCAAGTTACCTAAGAAGCGGAAGCTGATCCTCTCCGCCCTAAAATCAAAGAGATGCTTAAAGAAGGGGGAGTGGGGTACCTAGTATCTATAGTCGACATCACTGCGGAGTCACAAAAGATAAAGGATATAGATGTGGTACGAGAATTCCCAGATGTATTTCCTGAGGATCTTCCAGGTCTACCATCAGACAGGGCTACAGAGTTTGTGATAGACCTCATGCCAGGTTCGGCGCCGGTGTCTAAAGCACCATACAGGATGGCCCCTACCAAGTTAAAGGAGTTGAAGACCCAGTTACAAGAATTGTTAGATAAGGGTTTCATATGACCTAGCATATCACCTTGGGGAGCACCTGTATTATTTGTCAAGAAGAAGGACGGAAGTGTACGACTGTGCATCGACTACCGTGAGCTGAACAAGTTAACGATCAAGAACCGGTATCCTTTGCCTAGGATCGATGACCTGTTCGATCAATTACAGGGTGCAAAGGTTTTCTCGAAGATTGATCTTCGATCGGGGTATCACCAACTGAAGATCAAGGCCAGAGATATTCCGAAGACTGCTTTCAAGATGAGGTATGGGAATTATGAGTTTCTAGTTATGTCATTCGGGTTGACCAACGCCCCAGCGTCGTTCATGGAATTGATGAACCGAGTGTTTCATGATATGTTGGACACTTCGGTCATCGTATTCATCGATGACATATTGGTCTACTCAAAGGACATGGATGCTCATACAACACATTTGAGGGCAGCCCTAAAACGGCTGAGAAAGGAGAAGCTTTATGCTAAGTTCAAGAAGTGTGAGTTTTGGCTGAAGGAAGTGGCTTTCTTGGGCCATGTAGTATCTGAAGACGGTATCAAGGTTGATCCAAGTAAGATAGCTGCTATAGTAGGGTGGGAAGCACCAAAATATATTGCGGAGATTCGTAGTTTCCTTGGGTTGGCTGGTTATTATAGAAGATTCGTGGAAGACTACTCCAGGATCGTTGTTCCACTCACCAGATTGACCAAGAAGGGAGAAAAATTCATATGGACAGATGAGTGCGAGAAGCGTTTTCGGACTTTAAAGTCAAGACTAGTCTCTGCACCTATTTTGACAATCCCAGAACCAAGCGTACCGTTTACCTTATATACGAATGCTTCAGGGTTGGGTATTGGGTGCGTATTGATGCAAGGAGAACAGGTGATTGCTTACGCATCAAGACAGTTAAAAGAGCATGAGAAGAACTATCCTACGCATGATTTGGAGTAAGCGGCGGTTATACATGCAATCAAGACTTGGAGACACTACTTCTACGGTGAAAAGTTTCAAATTAATTCAGATCACAAGAGCTTAACTTATCTTTTCACTCAGAAGGATCTGAATATGAGACAAAGGAGATGGCTGGAGTTATTAAAAGATTATGATTGTGACATCCAGTACCATCCGGGTAAAGCAAATATTGTGGCTGACGCCTTAAGCAGAAAGTGGGCATCGAAACCTGAGGCTGGACCAAGTACAAATGCTGCATTATGTGCCGCAGCCTCAAGTTCAATTGAAGGCAACGAAGAGTATATAATAGAGACTACAGAAGATCCAGTCGAGGAAGGCTTAATTCATAAGTTCACCATGATTTTCGTAGCTTTGAAGATCTCACCGGATCTAGTTGATGAAGTCAAGGTAGCAATCCTATAGGATCCACATCTCAAGACAGTGCAAGAAGACTTAGAGAAGGGTACGAGCAATCCTGACTTTACCTTGGATTCAGACAAGGTACTCAGGTATCGTGGACGGTTATGTATACCTGAGAGTGGTGACGGCAATATCAGAGATCGAGTTATGACTGAAGCTCATTACACTCCATATTTGGTACATCCAGGAAGTACCAAAATATACCATGATTTAAGAAGGTTGTATTGGTGGAGGGGTATGAAAGCAGATATAGCTCGTTTCGTGTTCCAGTGTCTGAATTGTCAACAAGTTAAAGCAGAAAGGGAGAGACTCGTAGGTTTACTACAACCATTATCGGAACCTGCATGGAAGTGGGATTGCATTACTATGGATTTCGTCACTGGCCTACCTTTGACACCAAGGTCAGTGGATGCAGTTTGGGTAATAGTCGATCGACTCACCAAGACAGCTCGATTTATTGCGGTCAGACCTCAGTATGCCATGGAAAAGCTGGCCAAGCTATATGTAGATAATATAGTCAGACTCCATGGCGTCCCAGAGAGTATAGTATCTGACAGAGATCCCCGTTTTACATCAAAGTTCTGGGAAGGACTACAGAAAGCTATGGGAACAAAGTTGAAGTTCAGTACAGCTTTTCACCCTCAGACGAACGGGCAGCCAGGAAGGACTATTCAAATTGTATAAGATATGCTCCGAGCTTGTGCATTAGACATCAAAGGAGCTTGGGACGAGAAGCTATCGCTTATCGAGTTTGCTTATAACAATAGCTATCAGGCTACAATTCAGATGGCTCCATATGAAGCACTCTATGGAAAGAAGTGTCGTACACCTCTGCTATGGAATGAGGTGGGAGAAAAAAGAATTGTAGGACTTGAGTTTGTTGAAGAAACTTGTCAAGTGATTGATCAAATCAAGGAAAGAGTAAAGACAGCTCAAGTTCGATAGAAGCACTATGCGGATAATCGACGTCGAGATCTGGAGTTTGCAGTGGGTGACAAAGTATTCTTGAAGATATCACCGATGCTAGGTCTGAAAAGGTTTGGTAAGAAGGGGAAATTATGCCCCAGGTATGTGGGACCATACGAGATATTGACCAGACATGGTAATGTAGCATATCAATTGGCTCTACCACCATCTATGTCAAGCGTTCATGATGTGTTCCATGTATCATTATTGAAGAAGTATGTCAGGGATCCATCGCATATCTTGACAGCAGACCCCCCAGACTTGACTGAAGACTTAACATTTGAAGTGGTTCCTGTAATGCTCTCAAGCTAAAAGGTACAACAACTTCGAATCAAGAATATCCATTATGTGAAAGTGCATTGGAAAAGCCAAGATGTCGAAGAGATTACTTGGGAAGAGGAGAGCGCGATGAGGAAGGAGTACCCTAACCTTTTCGACGATCAAGGTACGTTCAAATTTCAAGGTCGAAATTTCTTTTAAGGGTGGGGAGTTGTGAAACCTAAATGCAAATTTCGGGACAAAATTTTTTTTAAGGGTGAGGGAGTTGTAAGACCCGCACTCCATAAACACGGTATAAACCTTGATTTCATGTCGTAGCAGGTCTTTCGATCATCACTGGGCCAGACGAGACGAGCGGATGACAAACAGGTACGGAATCGGATCAAAGACGGTCAAATAAGTATCATTTTATGTTGATCGGTCGATGGTACCGGTCTTGGTACCGGTCGACCGGTCAGCTCTGCGTAGCTGACTACGGAGATCCGGAATTGGATCTCTGGGGGTCCCACTTTCCTAAACCCTAATACATGAACCTTCTTAATCCTAATAGGGTTACTAAACCCTAATCCTAGCCTATATAAACACCTCTAAACCTCCTCAAATCCTTTCCATTATCTCTCAAAAACCCTAGAAAGGAGAAGGAGGTTGGAGAAGGAGAAGAGGCTAGGAAGAAGAAGGAAGCGTCGTCATTTCCGTTCGACGACGCTCACCTTACGCCAGTCGATGGTAAGTGTTTTAATCATTCTTCTTACTCTATGACTCTAGAATAGTTGTATGGTTGGATCAATACCGTGCAAAGCAGGTATTGATCTAAAACCCAAATTGGACATTAAACCCTAATTTTTCGTCAAACCTTAGATTCGAGTTCAAGGATGATTATCATCGAAACTAGACTTAAATGAGTTGGAGATAACTCTAACTCAAAGCTCAGATTTAGAATGGATAGGAGAAACCCTGGAAATCCATGGAGAATGATCAACGGCAGTCGAAAAACCCAAAGTATGGTCTTTCGGAGACATACCGATTGACTACATCGGTTGCACCCTGTGTGACCGGTATGTTGCCACCGGTACCTTCTGGGGGGCTGGTCTGTGGGGACCGACTGACCATACCTGTCGCCAGTCTTCCCAACAGAGCTGCGACCGGTACATGCCACTGGTCAGCTCTGTGAGTGTATTTTTGTAACCTCGTTGGTTTTCCGACCAACGTGAAACCTTAAGAAACTGTTCTAATGAAACCCTAATATTATGTAGGACTTTGTGATAACACGTTTGGATCTTGCGACGTGGAGCAAGCTATCAAACGAGCATCAAGTAAGGGAATCTGACCTAAACTCTAATAATTAATGGACAGTAAATCGTTGTTAATAACCTGAATATATATGATGTGATGTTTGTGCATATTCACATGCCATCTTTTACTTTCAGTTATTATTATTATTCATGCATTGATAGGATGTGATTGTTAGGCATGTGATTGTTTTCGTTGATGTGTGGAGTGGGGCATGGAGCCTGGGATCATTCCTCACACTGGCACTTTTTGTAATATTCTATCTTAACATGCTTGGTACGGGTGGGGCATTAGGGGAAGGTCGTGGTACGGTGGTCTCCGATGTTGATGTTGGCCTGGCCATGGTTATGTGGCACTGTGGTCTTCGATGCCGACGCTGGCTTGTCCACGATGCTTTAGCTCTATCTCTATGTCGTAGGGAGTTATGTTGGGATAGGGTCTACCTGCGTATTGTTCTATCCTAGTGTGTTAGTTGCGGATAGGGTATCAGGGGAGCTACGGGGATACCTTAGCTCTATCTCTATGCCGTAGACGGCTGTGCTGGGATAGAGCCTATATTGATGACATATAAGATTGGTTAGTTGCGAGCCCAGTTTGCAAGCCCCGGCTAGTAGGGGCTTAGGTACTGGTATGGGTAGAGTATTAGGGGAGGTACCGGGATATCTTAGCTCTATCTCTATTCCATGATGGGTGCATGTGGGCCGGTGGTGGTGTGATCTACTATGCGGTGCCACACACTCGTGTATAGAGGTGCGGGGGCCACCAAACCTTGCTATAGCACATTGTAAACTTAAACCAGACCACAACATAAAATGGTTGTTACTCATGCATAATATTGTGAAACTGTCTGATTGTCTTACTGAGCTAAGTTGTGAGCTCACCCTTTGTATATACATTGTTTTAGATGTTGATGCAGGTTACTCAGTGGAGGACTACGTGAACGCTCCGACTTACGATGGCGTTGCTGCTATGGATGTGCAGGCAAGAGAGGGCGAGCATGACGCTTCATGCGAGTGCCCTTTCTACGTGTACCTTTGATTTAACTTTTATTTATTTTTAGTTACTTTCAGTTGGATTACGTGGATGTAAGGATATTATATTTTATTGTTTGAAATTGAATAATTAGATATTTTATTTAAATTTATCAATAGATTCTCAGTTCGTTTATTTAAAGACTTCCGCTGTATTATTTATATTCTGATTGTTGTTATGTGCAATGGTTTGTATGAGTGGACATGGTCTATTCGAGATCCTGGTGTGAACCGTTGGTTCAATGACGGTTCACTCACACCATTCTGGTTGGGTTCAGGATTGGGGTGTGACACTATACCCAAGTTCAAACAAGTCGGAGGCACGATAGAGGTCAAGGAGATTTGAAGAAAGAAAAAACCGATTTGAAGGACAGCATCCAAACCAGAATTAGGGAGTGCCTGTTAGGGGAAATCAGCTACCAAGTTAAACCAAAGAAGAAGGAAAACCGATTGTAAAGGCCCAAATTACTAACATGGTTCTGAAGGCAAGTCAGAAATTCAATGCATATTCTGAGTAAAACAGATACAGAAAGAACCGACTGAAGCCTAGGGAAATAAATATAGGTATCTTTCAACAAGTAAAATAGAAATCCAAACTAGAAATTCAATGCAAACTCAACCGACTGAAACAATAAACAAAAAACAGAGAAAGAAACTCCATCATGAGCATATTCTGAGTACATACAAAACAAGTTGGGAAGAATATTGATGCATTCGACTAAAAAAAGAACAAGATGGATATAGCACAGGTTCACATACCTGCTTATCGTGTATGATTGAGAAACGACCTTAACGATAATAGCGATTTACTTAGCTATAAATGACTGTTAGAATGGATTGTTGTTGGCACCAAAAGAAAATTGAATCCCCGCTGCTATCCCTCTTGCTTCTTCTTCTCGATCACCTCCCACTCTCTATCTCTCCCTCTCTAATTTCGGGTCTCTCTTCTTCAATCTCCTACTTATCTCTCTATTTTAGATCCTCTCCCCCTAAATATCACCAATCTTTTCTCCTCTCCATTCTCAGATTTTTCTTTCTCTCAATCTATAATCTCTCCATATTCTCGCCGGTTCTCCTTTAATTCTCTAATTTCTCTCAATCTCACTTCCTTTCCTTTTTTTTTTCCAGATTTTCCCTTTTCCTTCTCTTTTAGAGTCCACCGACTCTCTCATATCTCCCAAGTTTCCTTTTTTTTTTTTTCCTTTTCTCAAAAGGAACCTAGCTCATTTCCTTTTATAAACCATGGCTGCCACCTTCACCTTGCCAAAACTGAGATGGCCAGCTCTCTCCTTTCCTTTCTAGAGAAACCATTCTCTACGGATTCTCTCTCCCTCATCTTTCCTTTTATTATTATTTTTTTACTTTACTTTCTTCACTCAATCTCTCTTCACCTTGGTCCGTATCTTTTCCTTCAACCTTTCTATATTCTCGGCTCCTTTATATATAATAATGATATATTATATAATATCAATATGTATATATGATGACACACATATTAATATATACATAGCACTAAGCACATGGGTTGAACTGGTTCGGTCTAAATTGGTCTAAGCTGACTAAACTGAGCTGACTTAGGTTAACTTGGCTAGACTGGACTGACTTGGATTAAGCTGAGTTGACTGGGCTTTCTCTCTCTCATTTTATGGGCCATTTCAGCAGTAATTCTGTATAGAATCTTTTGATGGCCTCTGTCCTAAATTTTCTACATTCACTTTGTAGAACACTAAAAATGAGGAATACTGGAACTTGAATCACCTAATTTGGATGTAAAATGGTCAACTTATGAATTCTTAAAGTTTAAACAGGCCAATTTATGATAATTCAGCTAGCAACTCTGCATGGGATGCCTCGGGGACCTCTACCTCAAATCCTCCACATCCACTTTGTAGAGCACCAAAAATAAAGAATAATGGTATTGGAATCACCTCATTTGGACATCGGATGAGCAGGATATGAGAATATGAAGTTTAAATAATTAAATTTACGATAATTTACAGGCAAGCCCTTGGATAATTATTATTAATTTTTAGAAAATGACTTTATTCCTATTCTCGGACTAAAATTGCTATAACTTTTTCGTTTGACATTGAAATTGAGTGATTCTGGTCTCATTTCAAAGGTATTTAGAAGACCTACGCATCCATGTAGGTTGTCGCCCATTACCTTATTGTGGGGCCTGCCAAAACTGTCTCCGAGTCACAACCAAAAATCTAAACCTTGCATTGGGATCTACCAACTTGCTATATGATTTCCTTTAGGCTTTTGCATGCTGGGTGTAAGCACCCTAATTTTTCCACCCTCTACGTAAGTGAACAAATATGGCAGGTTTTCGGCCTTTAACCCAAAGATTTGTGATTCTCCACTAAACCCCACAGCAGGATCATGGGCTATTATCTACTTGGATGAATAGGTTGTGAAATTATCTTCAAAATGAGACCAGAATCATCAAATTCTAACTTCAAACAAGGAAGATATCGCAGTTTGAAAGTGCAGGGGCATTTACGTAATTATCGTATCATGCATGCATTATCATTCAAATTTCAAGACATCATATCTGGGTCATCTGATATCGAAATATGATCATTCAAAGGCCAATATTTCTTATTTTCAGTCCTCTTCAAAGTGGACGTGAAAAATCCCGGGTAAAAGTCTCCGAAGGGTCCCATGCAAGCTTTCATGCAAAATTATCGTTAATACTTCAAAGCTTCATATCTTTTTCGTTCTACGTTGGATTCAGATTATTCCAAGGCCATTATTCTTCATTTGTGATGTCCTACAAAGTGGACGTGGAAAATCTCAAGTAGAAGTCTCCGGAGGGTCCCATGCAAAATTATACAGGAAAATGGTCATTTAATCCTCAAAAATTCATATTTTTGTCACCCCATATCCAAATCAGGAGATTTCAGTTTCATTATGTTCCATTTTTAGTACTCTACAAAGTGGACGTAAAGAATTTTCGGTAGAAGTCTCTGAAGGATCCCATGCAGAATGGTCAACCAAATTGATGATTGGTCTGCTTAAACTTCAAAAATTCATAAGTTGGCCATTTTATCTCCAAATGAGATGATTCCAAGACCATTATTCCTCATTTTTAATGTTCTATAAAGTGAACGTAGAAAATTTGGAGTAAAGGCTATCGGAAAATTCCATGAAAAAATGACAGTGGGAATGGTCCATGAAATGATAGAGAGAGAAAACCCAGTTAATTTCAGTCAATCCAGTCAACTTTGCTCAATCCAACCCAGTCAATCCTTGTCAATCCGGACCAATTCATGGTGGCACATATACATGTATCTCTTTTATATATTATTATATAATGTATAATATATTATAAAATATCATATAATATATACATATGTCTTATATGTATATTATATTATATATATTAATATATTATATAATTATATATATGTTTTATATATAGAAAAAAAAGGGGGATCCAAAGAGAGAAGAAGATATGAAAAAAATAGGAAAGGAGGAAGGACCGAAAGAGGAAAGAGAGAGAGAGAGTGGTGAAGAATAAAAAAATATATAAAATAAAAGTTGAAAAAGGAAAAAAAACCGAGGAGAAGATCGATAAGATTTGAGGAAAGAAGGGAAAAGATTGAGAAGATTGAGGAGAGAGAAAGATGAATAAAAAAACAGAAAAGGTAAAGAATCGAGGAGAAGAGGAGAAGATCGAGAAAATTTGAGGAGAGGAGGAGAAGATCGAGAGGATTGGGAAGGAGAAGAATAAAAAAAGGAAAAAAAATAGGAGAAAAGGGGGATCCGAACAGAAAAAGGGAGGATCGAGAAGAGGAGAGTCGAGAAGATAAGGAGAGAGAGGCCGAAAAGAATAAGGAAAAAAAAAGAGGAAGAATAAAATAAGAGGAAGAAGATCAGTGGGGAGGAGAGACCGAGAAAAATAAAAAGAAAAAAAGATCGAAAGAGGGGGAGGGGATCGAGGAGAAGAGGAGAAAAGGAGGAAGCAGGAGCTGGAGAGAAGAGGGGGCGTTGAGAAGAAGAGAGAAACAGATTAGTGGAAGAAAAAAAAAGAAAAAAAAAAGAACAGCGAAAAGATGAGGGAGAAGAGAGAAAGGAGGAGGTGGAGATAAACCGAGAAGAGAGAAAGGAGGAAAACTAGAGAGAGGCGGAGATCAGGAGAGGGGGGCTGAAACGAGAGAAAAGGCAGATCGGGGAGAGAGATTAAAAAAAAAGAAAAAAATCAGAGAGAAGGAGGCGATTCAGAGGAAGAGGACCGAAAGATGGAGAAAGAAGAAGCAAAGAGGGAAACTCCTGCAACTAAGGTAAGCTCCTCCTCTGTCTTACTCTTTTTATTTTTCTACATCTGTAACACCTGGATCTCCTCTACAAATCCAATCAACCTCCATGCTGCAACAGTCCACCTTACATAAGCTGCAATCCCTCCACTTAGGGCCACCAAGCCCCTTCAAAACCATCCATACAATTTGAAACCATCACTCAGCCATGCTTACCCATGGCTGCCTAGCTACCACTTGTCCAAGCATGCTTCGGTCAGCACTCTATCAACCTAAAACCTGCTACACTTGTCATCACCAGCACCCACTGACATGCACTACACCAACTCATTACTTGTCCACCAATAAACTTCCATCCTATATTATTCCCATCGATCCCCTTGTTTCCCTCCACCGTAGGCCATACAATCACCTCCTTTTAACCCTCATCCAATCATCCTGTGCAAATCACCACAGCTACACCTCCGAACACTTGTCAACCCAATACCTTCCTGCACCTAATGCACCTGTAGCCACCATAACCAAATCCGTGCTATCTCCTATTCCAAACCCAAAATCAACAGCTGTCCAAACTTTCAATCCCATTGATCCAACCACGAATTGTTTTAATGATTCAATTATGAATGTTTGGAATTGTTCTGAAATTGACGAATGTTTGGAATTGTTATGAAATTGATGAATGTTTGAAATTGTTACAAAATTGCTCCTTAATGCTTGGAATTAAAAATTGATCCGATCATATGCTTGGAATGATATGATTAAAATTGAACCATTGATCTTGGAATTTGATAAAATTGGATCATTGATGTAGAGTTTTGATTTGATCCGTTGATCATATTTTTACTTTGATTTGAGTAATCTGAATGGTTATATTATTTAATTTGAGTAATCTGAACAGTTAGATTGTCACCAAAAGTGATGTAAATGGATATGAATGGTTAGATTATCATGATAAGCAATCTGAACCGTTAGATTATCTTTGGGAGTGATTGAAATAAATTTGAACGGTTAGATTACCATCAATAGTGATTTATACCGTTGAATTTTTCATCATGAGTGTTTGGATGCTCATTGCCATATTTGGATGCTCATTGCCATATTTGGATGCTCATTGCCATATTTAGATGCTCATTGCCATTGCCATATTAGGAATTGCCATACTTAGATAGCATATACTAGATCATGCCATATAGGCTCTTGCCTTATTTGTAGTGCATGCCATATTAGGGAGATTTTCACAATCTTGCTATATGTGTATTTTTTGCCATAAATGTGTTATATGCCATATTTAGATGAATAATTCATTTTGGTAATAATTTAATTTATGCAACACCTTAGTCGAACTGTCATATCTGTACACCTAGCAAACATATTAGGTGTGGGGACGTGCATTTAGGCACCCACATTCTTGGGAAGGGCATATTGGGAATAATAAAATCCTTCATAAAGAAAGAAAGAAATGCTTTGCCAAACCTTCAAAAATTAGAATTCAGGATGGAAAGGGTAACTTAGGATGATTTTGCCCCTCGGTAAACCCTAAACCTAGAATAGGTTCTAAACCCTAAACCTAAAATAGGTTCTCAATCCCAAACCTAGAATAGGTTCTCACTTTCTAACCTAGAACAGGTTATTTTTTCAGACTACGCGGATTCTGATTTCTAGGGCAAACCCTAGGATACGTAGGCTATTTGGGAGAAACCCAAATTTGGATCCACACCTTAGTCCACTCGGACTATCCATTGACCCACTAGGATATCCAACCATTTCAATCCAGTCTGTACTACACGGATTCTGATTCCTAGGGCAAACCCTAGGATACGTAGGTGTAAGCACCCCATTTTTGCCATCCCAGCTCAACAAAGTCCTGCTGGTGTGTGGACAACAAAAGGAAGAAAGGTGATCGAAAGTTTGGATTCTTGACTGTGAATTTGAGGAAGTTTTCAATGGGTCTGTGAATTTGAGGAAGTTTTCAATGGGTCCACAGCAAGGTCATGGGTTATAATTTTGCATGGATGCGTAGGTCATAGAATTATCTTCGAAACGAGACCAGAATTGCTCAATTTTGATATCAAATGAGGAAGATATGACCATTTTAGTCAGATGATACATATGAGGGAGGTTTATGAAATTATTATAAATAATCCCAGGGGCCTTCGTGCAAATTATCCTAAGTCGGATCGTTTGAATTTCAAATCATCATATCTTGATCATCCGACATCGGATTTAGATGATTCCAAGACCATTATTCTTCATTCATGATGTTCTACAAAGTGAACGTAAAAAATCCCGGGTAGAAGTCACCAGTGGGTCCCATGCAAGCATGCATGCAAAATTATCGTCAGAACTTCAAAGCTGTATATCTTTTCCGTTCTACATCGGATTCAGGTGATTCCAGTTCCTATATTCCTCATTTTTAATGTTCTACAAAATGAATGCAAAAAATTTGGAATAGAGGCCATCGGAAAATTCCATGCGGGATGACAGCGGAAATGACCCATGAAATGACAACGAGAGAAAACCTAGTTAATTCCAATTAATCCAGTCAACTCAGTTCAAGCCAGTTTTGGTCCAACCTAGCTCAACCCATATCGGTTTAACTCGGTCAACCTAAGTCGGTCTCAACCCGTTTCGAACCGGTTCATTCATGTGCATAGTATTTATATATATTATATATATTATATAATATATATATATATATATATATATATATATATATATATATATATGTATGTTATTAAATATATGTGTATATATGTATATAATATATATTATTATATGTAAATGATAATCCAAAAGATTTTGAGAAGAAAAAGGAAAGAAGGGAGAGAGAAACGTGAAAGTGAAGGGGGATTTTGGTTTTGGAGATAATCCAAAAGATTTTTGAGAAAAAAATGGAAAGAGGGGAGAGAAAAAACGTGGAAGAGAAGGGGATTTAGGGTTTTGAGATAATCCAAAAGATTTTGAGAAGAAAAAGGAAAGAGGGGAGAGAGAAAACGTGAAAGAGAAGGGGATTTAGGGTTTTGAGATAATCTAAAAGATTTTTGAGAAAAAAAAGGAAAGAGGGGAGAGAAAAAACGTGGAAGAGAAGGGGATTTAGGGTTTTGAGATAATCCAAAAAGATTTTGAGAAGAAAAGGAAAGAGGGGAGAGAGAAAACGTGAAAGTGAAGGGGATTTAGGGTTTTGAGATAATCCAAAAGATCTTGAGAAGAAAAAAAGGAAAGAGAGAGGAATAAAAGAAAAAAAAGAAAAGAAAAAAGGGGGGAAAAAGATTCCCTTCACATTTTCTAGAAAGAAAACGTGAAAGAGAGAGAGGAGAAAGAAAGAAAGAAAAAAAGGAAGGAAAGAAAAAGGAAAAAAAATATTTTTTAGAAAAAAGGATCTTCTAGAAAATGAGTGAAAAATTATAAATAGGCAAGAGGAGGATCCTTTTTTCCAGACCAGAGAGAGAGGGAAACGTGGGTGAGAGAGAGAAACGTGAGTGAGAGAGAGAAAACGTGAGAGAGGAAGAAAGAAAGAGAGAGAAAAGAGAAGAAGAAAAGAGAGAAAGAGAAGAGAGAAAGAAGCAGAAGAGAGGAGAAAGAGGATTCACATTCAAAGGGGATTGATACAACCCCCAATCACCCTTCATCAACGGTGTCGCTCGATTTGAGCCCAAGGTTAGTACTCTAAACAAATTTAGAGGTCGTTATAATGCCCGAATGCCAATTTTGCTTGAAAAAGGCTAATTTTCATGAAATCTCAATCATGAATGCTCTATTACATGCTTGTTAATGTTAGGATGCCTATGTCTAACATTTTTCATGAATGATAATTTGTCTAAGCTATTCAATGATGAATTTTTGATTGATATACAATGATGTTTTTTGTAAATTTCATAAAGTGATTTTCTGATCTGAAAATTCCAGATTTAGGGTTCAAACCTAGGACGTACATCATATGTATTTTTTCTAAGATTGAAGCCCAAAATTTTATGGGAGTCTCTCTGATATGATAGAAGACTACCCTAAAAATTTAATTCCATTTGGAATTGGGGAAATATATCAAAAAAATTTTCTTTGACATTCCTATTTTTCTCGGATGTAATGCAATCCTCCATCGGAAAGTCTCTAGACAAAAGCCTTATGGCCATAATCAGAAAATCCACTTATCATGAACTTTTTAGACAAGAAAGTCTTCTAAAAAATGGCACTGGTTTCATATTTTTTCCATTTTCGTTGAATTGATATCAATTTTTAAGTGCATAGTGCTTTGATTTCAGATCTGTCATGATGTGCTGATTTGCATGATTGAAAAGAGTCATTTTTCACAAAGAAAATATACTGTTTTGACTTGTTTTTCTTAATGAAATTTTAGATCAGACAGTTATCTACATAGATATAAGTCTGTATTTAATTTTCATTAAGAATAAAATTTTATTTGGAATTTATGGTGCAACTGGTCAAAAATATGGAACAGACCTGACCAGTGTATTTGCCTGTACTTGGGGAATATTTTTGACCTGCCTATAGTCTCTTTTAGGATTAGCTTCCTTGAGACACAATGTTGGCCTCTGAGTCTTCTTTCCAGGGATATCTTTTAAGAATTTTTTGAGTAAGTACAGTGCCCTATGTGTCCATTTTGGTCCAGCCTGACAAAGCTGTCATCTTGCTACGTGTTCCATCATGTTTTGATTGATTCTCATATGCTTTGGTTGTTTCTCACATGCCATATTTGATTCTATGTTCGGATGCTCGTATGCATACACTAATATAATTGGAATGGTCACACTGCCATAATTGGAATAGTCACACTGCCATAATTGGAATGATCACATTGCCATAATTGGAATAATCACATTGCCATGATTGGAATGCTACACATGCTTATTGCCATATTTGTCTACTACACCTGCTCACATATTACTGTCATGTTTGGATGCACACTTACCATGTTTGTATTGATTCACATGCTCACTTGCCATTTTTGACTGATGTGTTGCTAAATTTGAATATATTTCCAACATGCTATATTTGGATGCTTACACTGCTATATTTAAGCTCACATTGCTTTGTTAGATTGTTTACATTGTACAACAACTAGGGCAAGATACACCCTAAGATGGAAAGAATTGACCAATTAGGGTAGTGAAACCCTAAAAATGGAAAGAATAATTAGGGCAAAATAAACCCTAGAATAAAGAGAATAATTAGGGTATGAAACCCTAAAAAATGAAAATCACAATGAAAAGGGATAGGAAACCCTAGAAACCTAAAAATGGAAACAATAAAAATGGTAGGAATTTAGGTCTCATCCCTAGATCCTATTGACAAAAATAGAAAGAATTTGGTACACATCCCAAATAAAAATGGTAGGAATTTAGGTCTCATCCTTAGATCCTATTGACAAAAATAGAAAGAATTTGGTACACATCCCAAATAAAAATGGTAGGAATTTAGGTCTCATCCCTAGATCCTATTGACAAAGATAGAAAGACTTTGGTACACATCCCAAATAAAAATGGTAGGAATTTAGGTCTCATCCCTAGATCCTATTAACAAAAATGGAAACAATAAAATGGTAGGAATTTAGGTCTCATCCCTAGATCCTATTGACAAAAATGGAAGGATTTTGGTACACATTCCAAATCCGACTCTCACAAATTTTCGAACTACGTCGTACCTGATTTCTAGGGAAAACCCTAGAATACGTAGGCAATTTGGGAATCCCAAATACGGTACAAAGCCACCCATCAACCATACATCCAGCATAAACTTCAACTTGAGCAAAAAATCTAATTGAAGCACATGCATAAATCACTTCCATAATCTTTAATCACACAACCATTTCGAACTACGTTTTTGGACTTGATTTCCAGGATTGGAATACGTAGGCAGTTTGAGATGTCTTACACATCTCAGATTCAGTCCAAGACTGAACCATCTTTGGTTCGGTTCACTGTATAATATTGTACATTACATTTGCTTGTTTATTTACTTTAAAACATGATTGGCTGAACCCTAGGTTAGAATAACTTAGCAACTTGGTTTAGGACTTCCCCCATTGAACCCTAGTCATCCAGTTGACCAAGCACAGTCAAAGTTAGAATTTAAGGAAAGTTTAGGAGGCCGATATTGATCGGGCGGTTTGGGTGCCTAACACCTTCCCATAACCGTACCCTGAATACTTACCCGATCTCTTGCAGACCAAAGAACCGATACATTGGGTCACGAGTCAATAGAAGTCTTACCTTAGGGTGAGGCTACATTTTTAGAGGTCCTAGACCTTAATCTAGGTGGCGACTCCAACAGAACAAATCGATCTTCATCGATTACAGGATACACATTTCCATCCAGAGGAGGATCATCATCGATTTTCCATTGTCCTCACAGTGGCGACTCCGCTGGGGATTAATATTCAGACTCCTAGGATACTTTCCTTATATTGATTTGTTTGACATGTGATGCTAGATCTAGGGTACTATATTTATTGTATGTACATATTGCTTTGGGGGGAATGGGTTCAGTCACACTTTCGTGCGAGTAGCCGAACCGGGTCCCATGCATGTGGGGCAGCCCGCTAGGAGAAACACACAGCCTTGGCCTGTACTTTGTGAGACCACGACCGGCGAGCAGCCTCTAACGAGCGTTTCTTGGGTCCGCCTGAGAATGCGTTATGCTACTCCACGTCGCTTGGATCCTTGCAACATAGTATATAAAGGGAATGGGGGCCCATTATTCATCGAGCATTCGGTGATAGGTTACCCCATCCTCGTCAAGGTGGCCTTTTCTGTCCTAACCCAGTTTGCGCCATATGTATGTTATTTTTGGTCCATCTTTGAACCAAGATGGTAAAATCTACTCGATCATATTATTTACATCTGAGACGTCGAAGTTCTGCCCGTTTTTGTCCTTGATTTGTCAACATGTTTGGATCCACACTTGAGTAGTCTTGTCTCTCACTTGTTGGGAGCGTGAGGGTTACGTATACCTGCATACACATTAGTGTGGGCGGTCTATACACGCCCTCCATCGTACAAAGCTCATTGTGTTGACCGTTCAATATTGATACATCAATCTCAAAAACGATCAAAAAATCTTTGTCACGGTATAGGTACTATGATCAAATAATAATTTACCGGTTTTTTCAATCATGAACCGCTTTTGTCATCCATCATGAAAACTACAAATAAGCATATCCGTTTCAATTTCTTGAAATTTGATGAACCACATGGTCGAACCTTGGTGCTACAATGATCCATTCGGAATCTTGAGGCCCCAAGACCAATCATGGGGTTATTCAAATACAAATAAATTGTTACAGATGATGTCTAACGGTCGATTTTCATGAAGGAGCTAATTTTGTTTGGTCGAGTCAGCTTGTATGTGTATGTGTGTTCTTCTCGTGTCCAGTCACTTCTGAGTCTTAACCTTCGTTCATTGTTTATATAAAAATAAAATTAAAAAAAAAAAAAAACAAAAAAAAAAAAAAAAAAAAAAAAAAAAAAAAAAAAAAAAAAAAAAAAAAAAAAGAAAAAAGAAAAAAAAGAAAGAAAGGTTGAACTAGGGAGGATATAATTGTCTAGACTTAAGAGAACACCTGAGTGTGTAGACAAAGCATCCACTCTTATTACATCCTCTCATAAGAAGGTCTCATCATCACCGGTTCATGTCTCGGTTCATGTTCATGAGGAGGACTTTTGTACCTCAAAGTGTTGGAATGGTTGAAAGACAGTATATTGAGAGCCCAAATATTGCAGAGCGGAATTGAAATTCCAAGATCGGAGTTAAGGAATCCAAGAGATTAGAAAGCTGAATCATAGATTCTGAGTGATTACATGTTTCTTTCCCATGTTAGCATACCTGCCAATTTTAAATGGAAAAACTAAGATTGGAAAACATTTCATTTACCCTTGGCGACTGAGCCACTTTGCCCGACGGAGTGCTGACTCCCAAATTACTTTCATCACCCAAGATGACCCAAACTCAAAGGAGTAGCCCTTGAACCTTCAAGAATGTCTCACCCACCTCCCAAAATCCAGGATGAAAAGGAAGACCATGTGGTCAATTATATCCCAAAATTAAGGTAGCTTGAAAATGAACTTCATGTGCAGCCTAAACTGGGGCAAAACCAAAATGTCAGTATACCCTAAATTGGGGCACAACAAAAATATCAGTGCACCCTAAACTGGGGCATAATTAAAATGTTAATGGATTCAAAGTGGGGCAAACCAAAAAGGTGATGGACCAACAATATAGGTCAAAGTTTCATGACAACCAAACTGGGGCATAAGATTGGAATACATTTATCCAAATTGAGGCATTGGCTAGGGGAATGTCAAACCCGAATTGAGGCATAAATCAAAATGGTAATAGACCCAAGAGGGGATTATCTCAAAATGGAAAGGGTCAAACACATGTCGATAGATAGGCGTAATGAGCCTTACTAGCGAAAGTCTGAACGGAGATTCGGTCCTACAACCAATCATAAGTTGGCGTCAATGATGTCGTATCCAATTGGGGTAACTCGGTGAATTACTTGTCTAAACTGGCTACCATTGGTATCTGATAGGTCATCTATGTTTGGGCTTAAGTTCGATGTGTCTGTAGACGGTCCAGTCCAAAATGCTCTGAAAAAAAATGAACAATAATCATCTCATTTGAGACATCAACAATAGTACTTTACTACTTCCAATCCATTCCTTCCCAGTTTGATATTTCTTCCTCTTCCATGTCCGTTGCTAATTTTGACTCTGATGACGATTGAGATGAAGGGCCGCAACCTGAACTTCTACTCCATCGGCCTCTAGAGAAATGAAAGCTCAACATACACGTGAAAGTTAAAGATAATTACGTTGAAGTCATGCAAGCATTCTCAAAGATACAAGTTGGAACATCAAAATGTCATCCCATTTGGTTGATTTCTAGAAAGAATTGTTTTGGGATATTCCTTGAAAGTAGAGAACATTTACAGACTCATACAAGTGGTTCATTTAGTTTTACAAGAATGGGTTTACACACAAGGCATTATCAAGTTTACATCAATCCAAGTGATCAAGTTTGCTACAAGTGCATGAAGTCTACAGACATAAAACATGCTATGGATCAACCTCAAAGTCAAAGATGAGCTCAAAAAAAAAAAAAAAAAAAAAAAAAAAGAGAAAAAAAAGAAAAGCAAAAAGAAAGAGCTATACAAAATAATGAGATTGGTTAACATACTACATTGGAACAATGATGGTGGACAAGTTCAACTATGGTGCATAGACATGAAGCAACTACTTTGAAACACTAATGATGAGTGAGTTTGATTACAAGGCATGTACATAAGGCAACTCCTTTGGAGCCCTACCGATGGACGAGTTTAGTTATAGAGCAATAAGACAATTGGTTCTCATAAAATGACATATAGACACCATTTCTTTGAACCTGATTGGAGACCTGATCATTTGTTGTGATTCACGTTGTGTGTTGAGCTGGATTTTTTATATTGGTCACTATATCCCACCCATACAGGGGTGGTCTCATCACTTTGTTGTCATCAGAGGATTTTTCTTTTCGGCTAAAGACTCTCTCTCCCGTCCATCAATCCGACGATCTTCCACAGAGTCTACATTACATGCCCTTACTTCAAATGTCACAAAATTTTATGGTATTGTTTCTTGTGAACATATCGTCTTGTTATGCATAAATATTGTTCAATAAATCTGACTGGAATATCTATCTGTCGTTCATCATTTCGACGGCGTCCAAAAATTCCATAGTCCTTTTTTGCTAGCCGATAAAATGGCATCGCCTAGTGGAGATCAAGCCATTCTACATAAACAACCAAACACTCTCCCAATGGCAGACCCATTGGACAGTTTCTTATCTGTCCATTTGGACCTTCATCGTCATACTTGTATACAAACTTAAAGGATTTGGGCCCAAACATGGTTACAACTGATTCAGCATCTGAGCATAGCTTGTTGAAATTTGTTTTTATCTGAATGATACCGAGAGGAGAAAGCATTCTTTGACGTTTTTTTCTAAAGATTAGTGTAGGGTTGCATCTCCTTAAGGTTATTTCTAGTGATGACTCAAAAGTCGTCTGCCTATCAATATGTGCAAACTTGAACTAAGACACTGGGGCAAAATCACCCATTTATCCAAACATCATGAGTTTAGTTGAGCCCTCTGTTTGAAACTCTAGCTGAGTACATTTGAATGTAAGAGAAAGATGACTCATACAAATTTGAAAAAAAAAAAAAAAAAGAAATAAAATTGAGTCATTGTCATCATTTGCCCCTCATTAAAAAGACCTGATTTCCCTTTTATCAAAGTAAAACCCATATAAATTTGGCAGGAATGCAGATCATATCAAAATTGCCTGTTAAAGAAAAGAAACATGTTTCTCTAGGTCTAGATTAAGTCAAGTCAAGGAAAGTCGATCAAATCATGATCTCTAGTTCCTCTTGGATTCTGAGCAATGTTTGTGGACAAAGTGCGAGATCGTGAGCCCCATTGTGGCTACCTCAATATTTATGGAAAGTTCAACCCATTTTGGAAATGAAGAAAGATGAAGAAAGGAATTGAAAAGAACAAGAAAAAGAAAAAGAGAAATAAAAAAAAAAAAGAGAAAAGGAAAGAAAGGTGAAAGTACAAAGAAGAAAGAAGACTGAATGAAAGCAGAATTAGAATGGAAAAGAGAACAAGATGCAAGCAAAGAAAAGAAAGAAAGAAAGATCATGGAAAGAGAAAAAAAACCAGCCCGAACTACGCGGAACCTGATTCCGGAGGGATGGAAATCCCAAAGGATACGTAGGTAATTTGGGATACCCCAAATTCGGTCCAAAGGCTACACATCCAAAGGCTACACAGCCAAAGGCTATACATTCAGAGGTTACAAATTCAGAGCACAAAGCACAGTTACAGTTACATCACGAGCGGTCTTGAGCCAAAGTCACAGACCTGATGAGGTCGCTACTCAAGAAGCTTGACAGTTACAGTTACATCATGAGCGGTCTTGAGCCAAAGTCACAGACCTGATAAGGTCGCTACTCAAGAAGCTTGACAATTACAGTTACATCATGAGCGGTCTTGAGCCAAATTCACAGACCTGATCAGGTCGCTACTCAAGGAGCTTGACATCTACAGTTGTTTGTTGTACAGTGTGAACAAAAAAAAAAAAAAAAAAAAAAAAAGGGGGGGAGGAGAGTAGTTACAGCATCAGTTCAAGAGAGCAATGGTAGAATTTGGATCAAGTGCAGAATAATGCAAAAATGGGCTACTTTTATCTTCGGCCTCAATTGCCCACAATCTCGGTCGAAGAGGGGCATCTGTAAGCACCCCATTTTTGCCATCCCAGCTAAACAAAGTCCTGCTGGTGTGTGGACAACAAAAGGAAGAAAGGTGATCGAAAGTTTGGATTCTTGACTGTGAATTTGAGGAAGTTTCCAATGGGTCTATGAATTTGAGGAAATTTTCAATGGGTCCACAGCAAGGTCATGGGTTATAATTTTGAATGGATGCGTATGTCATAGAATTATCTTCGAAATGAGACCAGAATTTCTCAATTTCGATATCAAATGAGGAAGATATGACCATTTTAGTCAGATGATACATATGAGGGAGGTTTATGAAATTATTATAAATAATCCCAGGGGCCTTCGTGCAAATTATCCTAAGTCGGATCGTTTGAATTTCAAATCATCATATCTTGATCATCCGACATCGGATTTAGATGATTCCAAGACCATTATTCTTCATTCATGATGTTCTACAAAGTGGACGTAAAAAATCCCGGGTAGAAGTCACCAGTGGGTCCCATGCAAGCTTGCATGCAAAATTATCGCCAGAACTTCAAAGCTGCATATCTTTTCCGTTCTACATCGGATTCAGGTGATTCCAGTTCATATATTCCTCATTTTTAATGTTCTACAAAATGAACGCAAAAAATTTGGAATAGAGGCCATCGAAAAATTCCATGCGGGATGACAGCGGAAATGACCCATGAAATGACAACGAGAGAAAACCCAGTTAATTCCAATTAATCCGGCCAACTCGGTTCAAGCCGTTTTGGTCCAACCTAGCTCAACCCATATCAGTTTAACTCAGTCAACCTAAGTCAGTCTCAACCCGTTTCGAACCAGTTCATTCATGTGCATAGTATTTATATATATTATATATATTATATACTATATATATATATATATATATATATATATATATATATATATATATATATATATATATATATATATATATATATATATATATATATATGTATGTATGTTATTAAATATATGTGTATATATGTATATAATATATATTATTATATGTAAATGATAATCCAAAAGATTTTGAGAAGAAAAAGGAAAGAGGGGAGAGAGAAACGTGAAAGTGAAGGGGGATTTTGGTTTTGGAGATAATCCAAAAGATTTTTGAGAAAAAATGGAAAGAGGGGAGAGAAAAAACGTGGAAGAGAAGGGGATTTAGGGTTTTGAGATAATCCAAAAAGATTTTGAGAAGAAAAAGGAAAGAGGGGAGAGAGAAAACGTGAAAGAGAAGGGGATTTAGGGTTTTGAGATAATCCAAAAGATTTTTGAGAAAAAAAGGAAAGAGGGGAGAGAAAAAACGTGGAAGATAAGGGGATTTAGGGTTTTGAGATAATCCAAAAAGATTTTGAGAAGAAAAAGGAAAGAGGGGAGAGAGAAAACGTGAAAGAGAAGGGGATTTAGGGTTTTGAGATAATCCAAAAGATCTTGAGAAGAAAAAGGAAAGAGAGTGGAATAAAAGAAAAAAAGAAAAGAAAAAGGGGAAAAAGATTCCCCTTCACGTTTTCTAGAAAGAAAACGTGAAAGAGAGAGAGGAGAAAGAAAGAAAGAAAAAAGGAAGGAAAGAAAAAGGAAAAAAATATTTTTTAGAAAAAATGATCTTCTAGAAAATGAGTGAAAAATTATAAATAGGCAAGAGGAGGATCCTTTTTTCCAGACCAGAGAGAGAGGGAAACGTGGGTGAGAGAGAGAAACGTGAGTGAGAGAGAGAAAACGTGAGAGTGGAAGAAAGAAAGAGAGAGAAAAGAGAAGAAGAAAAGAGAGAAAGAGAAGAGAGAAAGAAGCAGAAGAGAGGAGAAAGAGGATTCATATTCAAAGGGGATTGATACAACCCCCAATCACCCTTCATCAACGGTGTCGCTCGATTTGAGCCCAAGGTTAGTACTCTAAACAAATTTAGAGGTCGTTATAATGCCCGAATGCCAATTTTGCTTGAAAAAGGCTAATTTTCATGAAATCTCAATCATGAATGCTCTATTACATGCTTGTTAATGTTAGGATGCCTATGTCTAACATTTTTCATGAATGATAATTTGTCTAAGCTATTCAATGATGAATTTTTGATTGATATACAATGATGTTTGATGTTTTTTGTAAATTTCATAAAGTGATTTTCTGGTCTGAAAATTCCAGATTTAGGGTTCAAACCTAGGACGTACATCATATGTATTTTTTCTAAGATTTTGGAGCCCAAAGTTTTATGGGAGTCTCTCTGATATGATAGAAGACTACCCTAAAAATTTCGTTCCATTTGGAATTGGGGAAATATATCAAAAAAATTTTCTTTGACATTGCTATTTTTCTCGGATGTAATGCAATCCTCCATCGGAAAGTCTCTAGACAAAAGCCTTATGGCCATAATCAGAAAATCCACTTAACATGAACTTTTTAGACAAGAAAGTTTTCTAAAAAATGGCACTGGTTTCATATTTTTTCCATTTTTGTTGAATTGATATCAATTTTTAAGTGCATAGTGCTTTGATTTCAGATCTGTCATGATGTGCTGATTTGCATGATTGAAAAGTGTCATTTTTCACAAAGAAAATATACTGTTTTGACTTGTTTTTCTTAATGAAATTTTAGATCAGACAGTTATCTACATAGATATAAGTCTGTATTTAATTTTCATTAAGAATAGAATTTTATTTGGAATTTATGGAGCAACTGGTCAAAAATATGGAACAGACCTGACCAGTGTATTTGCCTGTACTTGGGGAATATTTTTGACCTGCCTATAGTCTCTTTGAGGATTAGCTTCCTTGAGACACAATGTTGGCCTCTAAGTCTTCTTTCCAAGGATATCTTTTAAGAATTTTTTGAGTAAGTACAGTGCCCTATGTGTCCATTTTGGTCCAGCCTGACAAAGCTGTCATCTTGCTACGTGTTCCATCATGTTTTGATTGATTCTCATATGCTTTGGTTGTTTCTCACATGCCATATTTGATGCTATGTTCGGATGCTCGTATGCATACACTAATATAATTGGAATCGTTACACTGTCATAATTGGAATAGTCACACTGCCATAATTGGAATGATCACATTGCCATAATTGGAATAATCACATTGCCATGATTGGAATGCTACACATGCTTATTGCCATATTTGTCTACTACACCTGCTCACATATTACTGTCATGTTTGGATGCACACTTACCATGTTTGTATTGATTCACATGCTCACTTGCCATTTTTGACTGATGTGTTGCTAAATTTGAATATATTTCCAACATGCTATATTTGGATGCTTACACTGCTATATTTAAGCTCACATTGCTTTGTTAGATTGTTTACATTGTACAACAACTAGGGCAAGATACACCCTAAGATGGAAAGAATTGACCAATTAGGGTAGTGAAACCCTAAAAATGGAAAGAATAATTAGGGCAAAATAAACCCTAGAATAAAGAGAATAATTAGGGTATGAAACCCTAAAAAATGAAAATCACAATGAAAAGGGATAGGAAACCCTAGAAACCTAAAAATGGAAACAATAAAAATGGTAGGAATTTAGGTCTCATCCCTAGATCCTATTGACAAAAATAGAAAGAATTTGGTACACATCCCAAATAAAAATGGTAGGAATTTAGGTCTCATCCTTAGATCCTATTGACAAAAATAGAAAGAATTTGGTACACATCCCAAATAAAAATGGTAGGAATTTAGGTCTCATCCCTAGATCCTATTGACAAAGATAGAAAGAATTTGGTACACATCCCAAATAAAAATGGTAGGAATTTAGGTCTCATCCCTAGATCCTATTAACAAAAATGGAAACAATAAAATGGTAGGAATTTAGGTCTCATCCCTAGATCCTATTGACAAAAATGGAAGGATTTTGGTACACATTCCAAATCCGACTCTCACAAATTTTCGAACTACGTCGTACCTGATTTCTAGGGCAAACCCTAGAATACGTAGGCAATTTGGGAATCCCAAATACGATTCAAAGCCACCCATCAACCATACATCCAGCATAAACTTCAACTTGAGCAAAAAATCTAATTGAAGCACATGCATAAATCACTTCCATAATCTTTAATCACACAACCATTTCGAACTACGTTTTTGGACTTGATTTCTAGGATTGGAATACGTAGGCAGTTTGAGATGTCTTACACATCTCAGATTCAGTCCAAGACTGAACCATCTTTGGTTCGGTTCACTGTATAATATTGTACATTATATTTGCTTGTTTATTTACTTTAAAACATGATTGGCTGAACCCTAGGTTAGAATAACTTAGCAACTTGGTTTAGGACTTCCCCCATTGAACCCTAGTCATCCAGTTGACCAAGCACAGTCAAAGTTAGAATTTAAGGAAAGTTTAGGAGGCCGATATTGATCGGGCGGTTTGGGTGCCTAACACCTTCCCATAACCGTACCCTGAATACTTACCCGATCTCTTGCAGACCAAAGAACCGATACATTGGGTCACGAGTCAATAGAAGTCTTACCTTAGGGTGAGACTACATTTTTAGAGGTCCTAGACCTTAATCTAGGTGGCGACTCCAACAGAACAAATCGATCTTCATCGATTACAGGATACACATTTCCATCCCGAGGAGGATCATCGTCGATTTTCCATTGTGCTCACAGTAGGCTATTTGGGAGAAACCTAAATTCGGATCCACACCTTAATCCACTTGGACTATCCATAGATCCACTAGGATATCCACCCAGGTTTCGAATTGCGTGGATTCTGATTCCTAGGGCAAACCCTAGGATACATAAGCCATTTGGGAGAATCCCAAATTCGGATCAACATCTTAGTCCTCTTGAAGTATCCATAGATCCACTAGGATATTTATCTACATTTCAACCCAGATAGGATTATCCACATTCCAACCCAGATAGGGTTATCCATATTTTGACCCAAATAGGGTTATTCTTAGATCCACTAAGACTATCTATCAGTCCACATGGACTATCCAGATCCTAACCCATAGGATTTTCTCAGCCTTTCAATCATAAATTTCAACTTGAACAATAAACTTAATCATGCACAAGCATAAATCACAGCCATAAACTTTAATCACACCTGAACTATGATGGTGACCTGATTTTTGGAATAAATCCGTAATACGTAGGCAATTTGATGGATACAGATTCGGTTCAATGATATCAAACGACTTGATTTGGTTTGGTTTAACAAATAGAGTCTAGCATAGGAAAGGTATAGGAGACCGATTTTGATCGGGCCGTTTGGGTGCCTAACCCCTTCCCATAACCGTAACTTGATGCTTACCCAATCTCTGATGGACTAGAAATCCAATCTAAGGGTCATGAGTCAATCGAAGTCTTACCTTGGGGTGAGATTTCACATTTCTAAGGTCCTAGACCTAAATCTAGGTGGCGACTTCTAAAGATTTCCATCTTTGTCCTCACAGTGGCGACTCCACTGGGGATATAAATGTCAAACTCCTAATGAAAACTTTCCTTGTGTGAATTGGATGTTAGCTCTTAGGATATTATATTTATGCTTGTATCATATTGTTTTGGGGGGAATGGGTTCAGTCACACATTCGTGCGAGTAGCCAAACCGGATCCCATGTATATGGGACAACCCGTTAGGCAAAACACACAGCCTTGGCCTGTACTTTATGAGACCACGACCGGCGAGCAGCCTCTAACGAGCGTTTCTTGGGTCCGCCTGGGATTGCATTATGCTTCTCCACGTCGCTTGGATCCTTACAACATAGTATATAAAAGGAATGGGGGCCCATTATTCATCGCGTATTCGGTGATAGGTTACCCCGTCCTCGTCAAGGTGACCTTTTCTGTCATAACCCAGATTGTAGCGCAATGTTTGTTATTTTTGGTTCATCCCTGAACTGACCCAGTAAAGTCTGCTTAACCATGACATCCATGTTTGCGACGTCGAAGTTCTGCCCATTTTTGTCCTCGATTGGTCAACATGTTAGAATCACATGATGAACATCTTGAACTCTCACCCATTGGGAGTATGAGGTATGTATACACCTGTTCTACATCATAGTAGACGGTCACTATACACCCTCCATTTAGTAAGCTCGATGTGTCGAATCTCTCACTGTTAACATGTCGATTTCAAAAAACGAGCAGAAAATCCCTGTCAAGACTTAGATACCACGGTCAAGAAGAAATTTACTAGTTTGTTCATATATGAACCGCTTTTGCTAACCATCCCTAAGAAGGACAACGAATTAATATATCCATTTCAATTTCATCGAATTCGGTAACCCAAGTGGCCAGACCTTGGTACCACTGATTATCCATTTTTGGAATCACGAGGTCCCAAGACTAAATACATGGCTTAATAAAATTCAATTAAATTGATTCGGATAATGTTTACCCAATTGCCCTTATGAGGGAGCTAACTTTGTTTGGTTAAGTCATCTTTGATTGTGCATGTGACTTCCTCCACTCCTCTAGATGTAAAAAATCTCAATGTTCCTCTATTGGATTTCAATGCCTTTAGAGAAGAGAATCAAACTGCAACCATATCCACCCTTTTAGGGTGAGAGGCCCCTACAATTAGGGAATTGTCTTGATCTCTCTCAAGATCTCCCACCTTGAGATCCATCCATATTATCTTTCTAAATGAATCAATGGAAGTCATGAATCTAGATCTTGATTGAACATTAAATTTTGTAAGAAAGAAGGAAAGATTCAGCCCCTAGGCAAATCCAATCATAGTTCTCAATGTACCTTTGAATTAAGGAAAGATCCAGCCCCTAGGCAAATCCAATCATAGTTTCCGATTCATCTATGAATTAAGGAAAGATTCAGCCCCTAGGCAAATCCAATCATAGTTCTCAATTTACCTCAGAATTAAGGAAAGATTCAGCCCCTAGGCAAATCCAATCATAGTTCACGATTTACCTCAGAATTAAGGAAAGATTAAGCCCCTAGGCAAGTCCAATCATTAGTTCTCGTTTCATCTTTGAATTAAGGAAAGATTCAGCCCCTAGGAAAATCAAATCTCCATTCTCCATTCACCTCTGAATTAAGGAGAGATTTAATCCCTAGGCAAATCAAATCTCCATTCTCCATTCACCTTTGAATTAAGTAGAGATTCAATCCTTAGGCAAATTCAATCACCGTTCTCTATTTATCTTAGAATTAAGGAAAGATCTAGCCCCTAGGAAAATCCAATTAAGTTCCCTATTCACCTTTGAATTAAGAAAAGATTCAGGCCCTAGGCAAATCCAATCATTGTTCCCTATGCACCTTAGAATTAAGGAAAGTTTCAGCCCCTAGGCAGGTCCAATCATCATTTCGATTCATCTAAAATGAAGGAAAGATTCAGCCCCTAGGCAGATTCAATCACATCCAGTTCATCTCAGAATCAAAGAAATATTCAGCCCCAGATTCAACCACCATTTCTGGTTCATCTCAGAACTAAGGAAAGTTTCAGCCCCTAGGCAGGTCCAATCATCATTTCGGTTCATCTAAAATGAAGGAAAGATTCAGCCCCTAGGCAGATTCAATCACATCCAGTTCATCTCAGAATCAAAGAAATATTCAGCCCCACATTCAACCACCATTTCTGGTTCATCTCAGAACTAAGGAAAGATTTAGCCCCTAGGCAGGTCCAATCATCATTTTGGTTCATCTAAAATGAAGGAAAGATTCAGCCCCTAGGCAGATTCAATCACATCCAGTTCATCTCTGAATCAAAGAAATATTCAGCCCCAGATTCAACCACCATTTCTAGTTCATCTCAGAACTAAAGAAAGATTCAACCCCTAGGCAGGTCCAATCATCATTTTGGTCATCCAGAATTAAGGAAAGATTCAGCCCCTAGGCAGATTCAATTACATCCAGTTCATCTCCGAATCAAAGAAATATTCAGCCTTAGATTCAACCACCATTTCTGGTTCATCTCAGAACTAAAGAAAGGTTTAATCCCTATGCAGGTTCAATCATCACTCCCAGATCATGTTAAAATGGAGAAGGCATTTGGCCCCTAGGCTTTTTCACCCTTCACCTCCTGTTTAGGTTCCGATTCATGTCGAAACTAGGAAAAGTTCCATTCATCTAAAATCAATTAGCCACTAGGCTTATCCAACCATCAACTTTGGTTAGGGTTCTGGTTCAGGTCGAAACTAGGAAAAGTTTCATTCATCTGAATTCAATTAGCCATTAGGCTTATCCAACCATCAACTTTGGTTAGGGTTCTGATTCATGTCGGAACTGTGAAAAGTTCCATTCATCTGAATTCAATTAGCCAGTAGGCTTATCCAACCATCAACTGTGGTTCAGTTCTGATTCATGTTGGAACTAAGAAGAATTCCATTCATTTAAATTTCATTAGCCCCTAGGCTTGTCCAACTGTCAACTTTAGTTCAGGTTCCGATTCATGTTGGAACTAAGAAAAGTTTCATTTATATAAACTCAATGTGAGGATGAGTTAGCCTCTAGGCCTGTTCAACCATTACCTCTGGTCCATGTTCCATTTCATGAAGGAATCGAAGAGAATTTTAGTCATTTCAACTCAATCAATCCATCATCTCTAGCAATTAGAGTCCAATCCCTGATTGTCATCCTTGGCCTCTATCAATCGGAGCCCAACTCAAGCAATCCTTGCCTTTAGCAATTAGAGCCCAGTCCATGACTGTCAATCTTGATCTCTATCAATCAGAGATCAATTCAAAGTCAATCTTGATCTCTATCAATCAGAGACCAATTCAAAGTCAATCTTGATCTCTATCAATCAGAGACCAATTCAAAGTCAGTCTTGATCTCTATCAATCAGAAACCAATTCAATGTCAATATTGATTTCTATCAATCAGAGACCAGTTTAAAGTTAACCTTGTCTCTATCAATCGGAGACCGATTCAAAATTAATCTGGCTCTATTAATTAGAGCCCGATCCATGTCTATTATAGCTCAGTGCTACAAGTTAGGATAGCTCGTCAGGAATGGTGAATGAGAAGCATTCCTCATTGCCTGTCAGTAAAGATCAATTCCAGATTCTAGAGTCATCAGGAGACCATGAAACTTCAACTATGGTAGTGCTATCCCATCACAGGCATTTCTGCCCCATTGGCCAAGGAAATGCTAGAATCCAAAGAGTTGCCTTCATATTTCTCAAAGAGAGGAAATGGAATTTTCCCAAGCAGTAGGATAGACCAAAGAAGAGATCCAATGTACCTTAGGCTAGGATAGAAACCAGAATCACGGCTAGGGAATGGTCCAATGATGAAACCCTTAACCCATGAACTAGGGCATGAATCAGATTGAACTTGGACCCAAATCGAGTGCGGTCCAATGAGGAAAGCCAATAACCCCTAAACTGGGGCATGGACTGGATTGAACTTGGACCCAAATTGAGTGCGGTCTAATGAGAAAAGCCATTAAGTCCTAAGTTGGTCATGAATCAGATTGAGCTTGGACCCAAATTGAGTGTGGTCTAATGAGGAAAGTCATTATGCCCTAAACTTGGGCATGGACCAAATTGACCGTAGACCCAAATTCAGAGTGTTCTAATGAAGAAATCCATTGAACCCCCCAAGCCGAGGCATAAACTAGTCTAATATTGGACTTAAAATGGTGTAGTGCAATGGCGATACCCCTTGCTCCCCAAGCTAGGTCACAAGCTAAAATGATTTGAACCCAACTAGAAGCGGTCTATTGATGAATCCATTGAACCCTAAACTGGGGCATGAACCAGAGTAACCTTGAGTTTAAAAAAGCAATAGTCCGGTTATGAATGGATCTCAAATTGAAAAAAGGGTAAGAATTGTATGGAACCCTAAAAGGTAGGTATATTACACCTATTGATAGAGGGGCATGATGAATGTTACTGTTAGAGGATTGAAGGAAAATTTATTCCCACAATGACTAAAGGTGGTCACTGAAGGCGTTATGCCCAACTGGAGCCGCTTGGACGAACTAGTTGTTTTAATTTTTTATTATCGGTATTCGATAGGTCATTCATGTCTGGGTCCAAGATTGATATGCTTGTTGACAAGTCCAGTCTATTCTGTCCTATAAGTAAAAGAAAATCACCCCGTTTGGGATTTCAAACTCTGTGCTTTGTTTCTTCCATACATTTCCTTCCAGTTTCATACATCCTCCTATTCTACGTGCACAGACAATTCTAACTCTGAAGATGATTGAAACGATGAGCCTTCTCTTGAACTTCTACGCCACCTGGCCAATTAAGAAAGAAAGGTCCAACCCATCTCGAAAAGCTTTAAATGATCAAGTGGGAGACACAAGAGTACTCTCAAGAAACATGTATTGGAGAAGCTTCCATTTGTTCTACCTGTGAAAAGATTCCAAGGAAAGCATTAGATCAACAGGTCAGCCAATCAGTACAAATAAGTGGAGGACAGATGTGCCACCAAAAGGATAGAAATTTCAAAGTTCTTACAAAATACATCATCTGCAAGCAAGAGATACAAGATGAATGGTCAATCCCAAAATCAAAGAATGAGGTCATTGGAATACCCAAAAAAAAAAGGAAAGAAAAAGAAAATTCAAGCCTATGTTTTACCTACATCAATAATGGGAGGCAGTCACATCAGATAGAAGGTGATGATTAACTTCCAGAGGACAGCATACAGATTCACCATTCAGATAAAATCAAATCTAGATGAGCAGTCACAAATGCTCATAAAGTTTACAGAAGATCAGAGTAATGACTGGGGCAAAGATGTTTTATCTGATTTGAAATGTTTGGAAGAAGAAGATTCAAATCCAATATTGAAAGTCATGATTCAACTTTGCGATCAAGCGAAGCACTGCATTATGTGGCCTCCACGTACAAAAAACAAAAAAAAAAAAAAAAAAAAAAAAAAAAAAAAGAAAGAAAGAAAAGAAAAGAAAATAGTAAGATGTGGAATGGCATTGGAGCTCGACAGTAAGCCAATTGTCTCTCTCACATCAAGAGGATGGTAGTTCCAATCAAAGCCTGATAGCAAGTGTGATTGTTCTTCGAGATTCACAGCATGTTAGATCGGGCTTTTGATTTTGGCCAATTACATCCCACCTTTACAGGAGACGATCTCATCACTTCTTCATCATCAGAGAAAGATTTCTCATCGGCATTAGACTCTCTCTCCCATCTATCAATCTGACGGCCTTCCATGGAGTCTCTATCACAAGCCCTTTTTTTGATTATCCATTTTTATGGCATTGTATCTCATGATCATGTCATCATCTTATGTGCAAATTCATGAATCTAGCTGGAACTCTAATCTGTCGTTCATATTCCAAGGTTCCTATAAGCCCTTCATTTCTTAAGCCAATAAAATGGGATCTTCTCGGTAAGATAAACTCATTCTACATAAATAACCAAACACTCTCCCAATGGTAAACCCATGTGGACAGTTTCACATCAGTCCTCTTGGACCTTCAACATCAATACTTGTCAACAAACCTAAAGGTTTCAAGCCCAGATATGATCGTGACTGATTCAGAATCTCGATATGGCTTGTTGGGACATGTGTTCCATCTGAACACCTCCAAGAAAGGAAAACATAATTTGGCATCATTTTTAATTTTGGTGTGGGACTGCATTTCCCTAAGATCGCTTTTAGTGGTGATTCAAATAGCTGCCCGCCTATCAATGCGTGTAGGTGTTAACTTAAATAGTGGGGCAAGGCTACCCATTTGTCATGAAAGTCGTGCCATTTGGATTTCCCCTAAGGGTTTCAGACCATTGGATAGGACCATAATTTTGGCAATATCTTCACCATATCAAGACTCTTTATTCAACCCAAGATGGGGTTTGCAAAAAGAAAAAATGAAAAATGAAGGGAAGAAAAGCAACTTTAGCAAGGAAAAGCAACCCAAGAAACCTCAACGGGCAACCCATAATACTTCAGTGGGGATAGGTGACCTGTTGCAACCCTAAAGCATTGCCCTCATTGGTCCTTCATAGAAAAATCCAGTGGTTCATGTAGATAAGTGTCATACCAGTCTACCCTTCATAAGGATCCTCTCTTTTGCTCTCTAGTGAATCATACTCGGAGGAGTTGATCAAACCATCATCTGTTGGGCTCCATAGCATTGCCTTTCAACAGAATTCTATCTTCAAATCCTGTTGGTCATGTTAGGGAGAGAGCAAATTCTCATGGCCTGGTTACGGATGTAGCCAAATTTATTCAAATCATCAGTTCCTTCATTTTTCAAAATTCAAGAAGTGTTTATTAAAGAAGTCACTTTCTGCAATCAATCTGCCAATCTTCCCTTGACCTTGGAAGCATGGTCAAATTCTTAATGCAATCCAGATTCAACCTAGTTCCAACTTTGTTAGGTTGCTCGTTTCCTTCTATAGTAGCAGTCTGTCACAACATTCAGACACTGGGGCATAGATATACCCTATGTAGAAGAATTGAACTTGATCATAAGCATTACATCTAGGATCCATTGTCTACTCTAAAGTTACTGAATTTTCTAGTCAATAGTAGTAGGTCCATCCAAGTTGGTTTTTGCCAATTTTTCAGTTCTCCCAATCCTATTGATGAAGAAAATCTAATGTGGTCGCTCACCTGTTAGGAGTTGGTCACCAAATTCTTTGAAGGAACACTTTAAATTCTTTGCTCCTCATGCCTACTTTGGGGCCATGGTTCATTCATCTTTCAAAATTGGCATGACAATGTTGCAAAGCCCTGAACTTTTCATGAGCCTAGATCAAGGGCCAAACCCATGTTACATTTCATCGCCGCTCGACTGTTCTACCAATTTATTTTACCATAGCGCATAGTCAAAGAACTTAGTTGACCAGATGCCCCTCGACAGTTTAACACCAATGTCAATCAATAAAATCACTTTGGTTAGAGACTGTCAAGCTCCCCTCATTCTTGTCCAAAATCCTTGCTAGGGTTTCTTTCAATCCAAAATCCAAACACACCAATGTTGGTTGAAGAAAATCATTAATTTCAAATTACATGGAACCTTTCCAAGGAAGCAACCAAGTCATCACTACGGTGCTGAAATAGAGTCAAAATTTTCAGTACATGGTCATAAATGACAAATTTCAAATCTAAGTATCATGCCAGCAAAGTCCATGACACCATTTCCATTGATGTCATGTTTTGTGCCTTCATCAATAAAGCAGGGGCAAAAAAAATCTTGGAAAACTGCCAAGGAATTCACCATCATTTCAAATATGTCCAGCACTCTATAGGTTCAAAGTCAAGAGACTTCCAAGATGGGTCAGATTTCAACCCTAAAGGTTCAAAGTCAACAAAGCCTTCCTGTATGGGTCACTTTCAAGCATCCTAAAGGTTCATAGCCATAGAGCTTCCAAGAAGGATATTCCTATTTTCAATCCCGAAGGTCCAAAGCTGGTAGGAACTTCCAAGAGGAGTCATTCAGTATCACCTTATAAGTGACCTTCTGAGTTCTTGCTCATTTCAGAATCAATAGCAAATTCCTCACCCTATAAATGACCTTCTGAGTTCTTGCTAATTTCAGAATCAATAGCAAATTCCTCACCCTAAAAGTGACCTTCTGAGTTCTTACTCATTTCAGAATCAAATGCGGAGCCCTAGCTCATACAAAGTTTAAATCAATCTCAGCCTATAAGTGAATCAAATGCGAAGCCCTAGCTCATCCAAAATTCAAATCAATATCAGCTTATTAGTTAATCAAATGTAGAGCCCTAGCTCATTCAAAGATCAAGTCAATCGCAGCCTATAAGTGAATCAAATGTAGAGCCCTAGCTTATTCAGAAAAATAATCTCAGAATCTCAATCAAAGAGCCTCAGTTCAATCAAAGAAAACACATCAAGTCTTACATCCAGGCATATCGAAGCCGAGTTCAAGCTCGTACAATCAGCCTTGTATTCATAGCCTAGCTTCATACAAGAAGAGGTTTATCAGCCTATAAATGGATCAAGTAGGGTTCAAGCCCGCACGTACCTTGCATCATGAGTTCCACCTCAGCAAGAAGAGGTTCTCAGCCTACAAATGAGCCTTGTATTCACAACCTATCTTCCTAAAAGAAGAGGTTTATCAGCCTACAAATGGATCAAGCCTGGTTCAAGCCCACACATACCTTGCATCATGAGTTCCACCACAGCAAGAAGAGGTTCTCAGCCTACAAATGAGCCTTGTATTCATAGCCTAGCTTCATACAAGAAGAGATTTATCAGCCTACAAATGGATCAAGTCGGGTCCAAGCCCGCACATACCTTGCATTGAGTTCCACCTCAGCAAGAAGAGGTTCCAAGCCTACAAATGAGCCTTGTATTCACAGCCTAGCTTCGTACAAGAAGAGGTTTATCATCCTACAAATGGATCAAGCCGGGTCCAAGTCCACACATACCTTGCATAATGAAGAAGAGGTTCCCAGAGTCACACCCCAATTCTGTACTATTCAGAATGGTCAACGGTTCAACCAGGATCTCGAGTAGGCTATATCCGTGTTATCTAAACCCCATACATCCACATTCATAATCAAAGTAAATATACAATAGCGAAAGTCTTATAATAAAATGAACTGAAAAATCTAAATGTGATATTAATATTTAAATACCAAATTATTCTGCATTAACTAAGACATAAATAAATATCATTACATCCCTATAATAAATCTAAATAATTAAATAAAAGAAAAACCCTAAACGAACACGCATGAGTTGCACTCACAAGAGGAGTCATGCGTATCCTCTACATCTTCAGCTTCAATCGTCGCCACATGTCCATACGCTGGAGCATCAATATAATCTGCAACAGTGGTACTTGCATCATCATCCAAAAATATTCGACGTCGAGAGGGTGAGCACGCATCACAGATCAGTGAGCAAACAAAACAATGCAATAATACATATGCATGCAATCAATTCATATCTTTGGTCTGGTTTTACGTTTGCACTGTGCTATAGAAAGGATAGGTGGCCACTGCACCTCTATGCAAGAGAGTGTGGATACGCCCGATAACTCTCACCGTTGCCCACAACACCCATAATGAACATTGTACAACGAAGGTCATATTTATCAATGCACAACTCCATACCAACAAATTAACCCCTGATGGCTAGGGCTGCAAACGGGGCTCGCTACTAACCAATCCTAATGTCAACCAATGTATCCAAGACCTTACCCTAGCATCCCTCAAAGCACCCGTAGAGATAGAGCAAAGGCCTCTCGGTAGAGTATAGGACTCAAGGACCAAGATCCTCCTTGATGCCCTACGTCGCAATAGTTCTGCTAAGGTAACGGCCATACGACGATGCTAATGCACAAGACTTGAGTCAGAGATAGAGCTAAAGTGTCCGGATCAAACACCGCATCACACCTCCCCTGATGCCCTACTCGCATCAAGCACACTAACCACACATAAACATTCACATGCCTATTCCTAGCATCAATCATCATCATCATGTTATAAGTAAACAAAATTAAATATGCATGAACAATAATAGCAGGAATATTGGATGACATGTTGAATGCACATTTCAAGCATATTCGCATAGAATCAAGCATGGCATTGGACACAAGAAAATAAAAGTAGTTTATTATTAACCAATTAATTTAGGTCTTGTTCCCTCACCTTAGCTGGCTATTAGATACTCTTCCAAGGTTTAGACTCACCTTTATATTGCTATTATATTGCTAGAATACCTAACAAAGTTGATAAAATTTAATTAGAATTTATTCTAATTTTTAAAACCATTCTATTAACTGAGGGTTGGAGTTTGGGTCTGAGTTATGACCGACCCCTGGTGCGACCCTCCCCTAATGTGGACTTCCAGAACCCCGAGGGTCGATACTCAGGGTCACATAGGGTCGGATGGTCATCGACCCTCTGTGAGACCCCCTGTGGGTTTTGGTCAATTTTCCTCCTTTTAGTCCATTCTTCGTGTTTGGGGTCCTATGGCTTGCTCCTACAGTCCATTCAACATACATTCCATGGTCTAGAACCATGAATCATCCACCTATATAGTTTTTATCTATTCTCCCATGGTTTTCCATGGAGACCTAACCATGGGTTGATGGTTTGGATTTCTCCGAGATCACACTCTCATCCTTATCTAACCTAAGGTCTGTAGAAATTCATGAAATTAGTATCCATACCTGAGAAGTATACTCCTTCTCTGCAACTCTTTTCTTTTTTACTTTTTCTTCTCTCCCTTGCTTCTCTTCTTCTTCTCTTCCTTCTCTTCTCTTTCTCTTAATTCAATTAGGGTTGTAAAAGGAGTGAAAGAGGCTTAGGGAGGTCCTATTTATAGGGTGAAAACTCCTAAACTAAGTCCCATTGAGATTTGGAAGGAATCCAATCGAAATTTGAAAACTTTCCTAATTTTAGTTTCTGGCGGCAACTGACGGTCGATGAGAGGGTCGATGATCCCGTCGACCCTTGGTTTCCTAAAGTGTCTGACCCCCTCTGTAAAACAGGGGGTCTGACTTTCTGTCTTGTGGGGTCCGACCCTCCCTGGCTGGGTATGCGACCCTCCATTTATTTGGGTCGATTTGATAGCTGGGATCACGATCTCCTTCACGCCCTTGGTCCGTTCATCTCGTCCAGGATGGGTAAACCTGGTTCAAGGTGGTAAGACCGGGTTAGTTTGATACGGGACTTACAACTCCCCCCTACTTATAAAAATTTCATCCCCGAAATTGTACGTGCCATTTGAATCAAATAAGTGAGGGTATTGCTTTCGCATAGAATTCTCTTCCTCCCAAGTAATTTCTTCCATGTCTCTACTTTTCCAAATGACCTTAACATAATAGATATCTCGGTTGCGTAGTCGTTGAACCTTTCGACTGGTGATTTCTGTTGGTGTTACTTCAAATGTCAAATCATCAGTCGAATCCGGTAAATCTATTATCAACACATGCGTTGGATCCTTGATATACTTCTTCAATAGGGAAATATGAAATACGTCATGTACACTTGACATAGATGGTGGTAGTGCTAACTGATAAACAACTTTTCCACGCTTAGTTTGAATCTCATATGGCCCGACATATCTTGGACTGAGTTTCCCTTTCTGTCCGAACCGTTTCAATCCTCACATAGGAGATACCTTCAAGAATACTTTATCACCTATAGCGAACTCAAGATCTCTGCATCGAGTATCTGCATATTGCTTCTGCCGGTTCCGAGCTATTCTTACCCTTTGCTTGATAATGTCTACCAGTCGACAAGTCTCTTCAACAAATTCTGGCCCAACAATACTACGTTCTCCAACTTCATTCCAAAACAATGGAGTTCGACACTTTCTGCCATACAGTGCTTCATATGGTGACATCTGTATAGTAGCCTGATAGCTATTGTTATAAGCGAACTCGATCAGTGGTAACTTTTCATCCCATGATCCTTTGAAAATCAATTACACATGCGCGTAGCATATCTTCTAGAATCTGGATTGTACGCTCTGACTGCCCATCTGTCTGTGGGTGGAATGCAGTACTGAACTTCAATGTTGTACCCATAGCCTTTTGCAATCCTTCCCAAAACTTGAAATTAAATCGGGGATCTCTATCGGATACAATGCTCTCTGGTACACCGTGTAACCGAACAATATTATCCACATACAGCTTTGCTAACCTTTCCAGTGTATATTGAGGTCGTACCGGTATGAAGCGAGCTGTCTTAGTCAGACGGTCTACAGTCACCCAAACTAAGTCAACTACTCGAGGAGTCAGGGGTAATCCCGTGACGAAGTCCATAGTGATTCAGTCTCATTTCCATGCTGGTTCCGAAAACGGCTGTAACAGTCCTGCTGGTCTTTGTCGTTCAGCCCTTACTTTCGGACAATTTAGGCATTGAGAAATGAACTTAGCTACATCTGCTTTCATTCCTCTCCACCAATATAGTTTCTTTAGTTCATGATACATTTTTGTGCTTCCTGGATGTATCGAATAAATGGTGGTATGAACCAAGTTGTCACACCTCAATTCCACACTATCCAGAATGGTGTGATGAACCGCTAACAAAGCAACGGTTCAACCAGGATCTCGAGTTGGCTATATCCGTGTTATCTAAACCCCATACATCCACATTCATAATCAGAACAAATATACAATAGCGGAAGTCTTATAATAAAATGAACAGAAGAATTTAAATGTGATATTAATATTTAAATACCAAATTATTCTGCATCAAGTAGGACATAAATAAATATCATTACATCCCTTCAATAAATACAAATAATTAAATAAAAGAAAAACCCTTAACGAACACGCATGAGTTGCACTCGCAAGAGGAGTCATGCGTATTCTCTACATCTTCAGCTTCAATCGCCCCACATATCCATACACTGGAGCAACAATATAATATGCAACAGTGGTACCTGCATCATCAACTAAAAATATTCGACGTCGAAGGGTGAGCACACATCACGGCTCAGTGTGCAAACAAAACAATGCAACAATACATATGCATGCAATCAATTCATATCTTTGGTCTGATTTTACATTTGCACTGTGCTATAGAAAGGATAGGTGGCCACCGCACCTCTATGCACGGGAGTGTGGATATGCCCGATGACTCTCACCGTTGCCCACAGCACCCATAATGAACATTGTACAACGAAGGTCACATTTATCAATGCACAACTCCATACCAACAAATTAACCCCTGATGGCTAGGGCTGCAAACGGGGCTCGCTACTAACCAATCCTAATGTCAACCAATGTATCCATGACCTTTCCCCAGCATCCCTCAGAGCACCCGTAGAGATAGAGCTAAGGCCCCTTGGTAGAGTATAGGACTCAAGGACCAAGATCCTCCTTGATGCCCTACGTCGCAATAGTTTTGCTAAGGTAACGGCCATACGACGATGCTAATGCACAAGACTTGAGTCAGAGATAGAGCTAAAGTGTCCGGATCAAACACCGCATCACACCTCCCCTGATGCCCTACTCGCATCAAGCACACTAACCACACATAAACATTCACATGCCTATTCCTAGCATCAATCATCATCATCATGTTATAAGTAAACAAAATTAAATATGCATGAACAATAATAGCAGGAATATTGGATGACATGTTGAATGCACATTACAAGCATATTCGCATAGAATCAAGCATGGCATTGGACTCAAGAAAATAAAAGTAGTTTATTATTAATCAATTAGTTTAGGTCTTGTTCCCTCACCTTAGCTTGCTAATAGATACTCTTCCAAGCTTTAGAATCACCTTTATATTGCTATTATATTGCTAGAAGACCTAACAAAGTCGATAAAATTTAATTAAAATTTATTTTAATTTTTAAAACCATTCTATTAACTGAGGGTCGGAGTTAGGGTCTGAGTTATGACCGACCCCTGGTGCGACCCTCCCCTAATCTGGACTTCCATAACCCCGAGGTTCGATACTCAGGATCACATAGGGTCGGATGGTCATCGACCCTCTGTGCGACCCCCTGTGGGTTTTGGTCAATTTTCTTCCTTTTAGTCCATTCTTCGTGTTTGGGGTCCTATGGCTTGCTCCTACAGTCCATTCAACATACATTCCATGGTCTAGAACCATGAATCATCCACCTATATAGTTTTTATGTATTCTCCCATGGTTGTTCATGGAAACCTAACCATGGGTTGATGGTTTGGATTTCTCCGAGATCACACTCTCATCCTTATCTAACCTAAGGTCTATAGAAATTCATGGAATTAGTATCCATACTTGAGAAGTATACTCCTTCTCTGCAACTCTTCTCCTTTTTACTTTTTCTTCTCTCCCTTGCTTCTCTGCTTCTTCTCTTCCTTCTCTTCTCTTTCTCTTAATTCAATTAGGGTTGTAAAAGGAGTAAAAGAGGCTTAGGGAGGTCCTATTTATAGGGTGAAAACTCCTAAACTAAGTCCCATTGAGATTTGGAAGGAATCCAATCGAAATTTAGAAACTTTCCTAATTTCAGTTTCTGGCGGCAACTGAGGGTCGATGATCCCGTCGACCCTTGGTTTCCTAAAGTGTCTGACCCACTCTGCAAAACAGGGGGCCTGACTTTCTGTCTTGGGGGGTCCGACCCTCCCTGACTGGGTATGCGACCCTCCCGTTATTTAGGTCGATTTGATACCTGGGATCACAATCTCCTTCATGCCCTCGGTCCATTCATCTCATCCAGGATGGGTAAACCTGGTTCAAGGTGGTAAGACCGGGTTAGTTTGATACGTGTCTTACAACTCCCCCCCACTTATAAAAATTTCATCCCCGAAATTTTACGTACCTTCTGAATCAAATAAGTGGGGGTATTGCTTTTGCCTAGCATTCTCTTCCTCCCAAGTAATTTCTTCCATGTCTCTACTTTTCCAAATGACCATAACATAATAGATATCTCGGTTGCGTAGTCGTTGAACCTTTCGACTGGTGATTTCTGTTGGTGTTACTTCAAATGTCTAATCATCAGTCAAATCCGGTAAATCTATTGTCAACACGTGCGTTGGATTCTTGATATACTTCTTCAATAGGGAAATATGAAATACGTCATGCACACTTGACATAGATGGTGGTAGTGCTAACTGGTAAGCCACTTTTCCACGCTTAGCTAGAATCAAATATGGCCCGACATATCTTGGACTGAGTTTCCCTTTCTGTCCGAACCGTTTCAATCCTCGCATAGGCGATACCTTCAAGAATACTTTATCACCTATAGCGAACTCAAGATCTCTGCATCGAGTATCTACATATTGCTTCTGACGGTTCCAAGCTATTCTTACCCTTTCCTTGATAATGTCTACCAGTCGACAAGTCTCTTCAACAAATTCTGGCCCAACAATACTACGTTCTCCAACTTCATTCCAAAACAACGGAGTTCGACACTTTCTGCCATACAGTGCTTCATATGGTGACATCTGTATAGTAGCATGATAGCTATTGTTATAAGCGGACTCGATCAGTGGTAACTTTTCATCCCATGATCCTTTGAAATCAATTACACATGCGCGTAGCATATCTTCTAGAATCTGGATTGTACGCTCTGATTGTCCATCTGTCTGTGGGTGGAATGCAGTACTGAACTTCAATGTTGTACCCATAGCCTTTTGCTATCCTTCCCAAAACTTGGAATTAAATCGGGGATCTCTATCGGATACAATGCTCTCTGGTACACCGTGTAACCGAACAATATTATCCACATACAGCTTTGCTAACCTTTCCAGTTTATACTGAGGTCGTATCGGTATGAAGCGAGCTGTCTTAGTCAGACGATCTACAATCACCCAAACTGCGTCAACTACTCGAGGAGTCAGTGGTAATCCCGTGACGAAGTCCATAGTGATGCAGTCCCATTTCCGTGCTGGTTCCGGAAACGGCTGTAACAGTCCTGCTGGTCTTTGTCGTTCAGCCCTTACTTTCTGATAATTTAGGCATTGAGAAATGAACTTAGCTACATCTGCTTTCTTTCCTCACCACCAATATAGTTTCTTTAGATCATGATACATTTTTGTGCTTCCTGGATGTATCGAATAAATGGTGGTATGAACCAAGTTGTCACACCCCAATTCCACACTATTCAGAATGGTGTGATGAACCGCTAACAAAGCAACGCTTCAACCAAGATCTCGAGTAGGCTATATCCGTGTTATCTAAACCCCATACATCCCCATTCATAATCAGAGTAAATATACAATAGCGGAAGTCTTATAATAAAATGAACTAAATAATCTAAATGTGATATTAATATTTAAATACCAAATTATTCTGCATCAACTAGGACATAAAAAAATATCATTACATCCCTTTAATAAATCCAAATAGTTAAATAAAAGAAAAGCCCTAACGAACGCGCATGAGTTGCACTCGCAAGAGGAGTCATGCGTATCCTCTACATCTTCAGCTTCAATCGCCGCCACATGTCCATACGCTGGAGCAACAATATAATCTGCAACAGTGGTACCTGCATCATCAACTAAAAATATTCGATGTCGAGAGGGTGTGCACACATCACGGTTCAGTGTGCAAACAAAACAATGCAACAATACATATGCATGCAATCAATTCATATCTTTGGTCTGATTTTATATTTGCACTGTGCTATAGAAAGGATAGGTGGCCACCGCACCTCTATGCACGGGAGTGTGGATATGCCCGATTACTCTCACCGTTGCCCACAGCACCCATAATGAACATTGTACAACGAAGGTCACGTTTATCAATGCATAACTCCATACCAAAAAATTAACCCCTGATGGCTAGGGCTATAAATTGGGCTCGCTACTAACCAATCCTAATGTCAACCAATGTATCCAAGACCTTACCCCAGCATCCTTCAAAGCACCCGTAGAGATTGAGCTAGGGTCCCTCGGTAGAGTATAAGACTCAAGAACCAAGATCCTCCTTGATGCCCTACGTCGCAATAGTTCTGCTAAGGTAACGGCCATACGACGATGCTAATGCACAAGACTTGAGTCAGAGATAGAGCTAAAGTGTCCGGACCAAACAACGCATCACAGCTCCCCTGATGCCCTACTCACATCAAGCACACTAACCACACATAAACATTCACATGCCTATTCCTTGCATCAATCATCATCATCATGTTATAAGTAAATAAAATTAAATATGCATGAACAATAATAGCAGGAATATTGGATGACATGTTGAATGCACATTACAAGCATATTCGCATAGAATCAAGCATGGCATTGGACTCAAGAAAATAAAATTAGTTTATTATTAACCAATTAGTTTAGGTCTTGTTCCCTCACCTTAGCTTGCTAATAGATACTCTTCCAAGCTTTAGAATCACCTTTATATTGCTATTATATTACTAGAAAACCTAACAAAGTCGATAAAATTTAATTAGAATTCATTCTAATTTTTAAAACCATTCTATTAACTGACGGTCGGAGTTAGGGTCTGAGTTATGACCGACCCCTGGTGCGACTGGACTTCCAGAACCCCGAGGGTCGATACTCAGGGTCACATAGGGTCGGATGGTCATCGACCCTCTGTGCGACCCCCTGTGGGTTTTGGTCAATTTTCCTCCTTTTAGTCCATTCTTCGTGTTTGGGGTCCTATGGCTTGCTCCTACAGTCCATTCAACATACATTCCATGGTCTAGAACCATGAATCATCCACCTATATAGTTTTTATGTATTCTCCCATGGTTTTCCATGGAAACCTAACCATGGGTTGATGGTTTGGATTTCTCCGAGATCACACACTCATCCTTATCTGACCTACGGTCTGTAGAAATTCATGGAATTAGTATCCATACCTGAGAAGTATACTCCTTCTCTGCAACTCTTCTCCTTTTTACTTTTTCTTCTCTCCCTTGCTTCTCTTCTTCTTCTCTTCCTTCTCTTCTCTTTCTCTTAATTCAATTAGGGTTATAAAAGGAGTGAAAGAGGCTTAGGGAGGTCCTATTTATAGGGTGAAAACTCCTAAACTAAGTCCCATTGAGATTTGGAAGGAATCCAATCAAAATTTGGAAACTTTCCTAATTTCAGTTTCTGGCAGCAACTGAGGGTCGATGAGAGGGTCGATGATCCCGTCGACCCGTGGTTTCCTAAAGTGTCTGACCCCCTCTGTAAAACAGGGGGTCTGACTTTCTGTCTTGCGGGGTCCGACCCTCCCTGGCTGGGTATGCGACCCTCCCTTTATTTGGGTCAATTTGATACCTAGGATCACGATCTCTTTCACGCCCTTGGTCCATTCTTCTCGTCCAGGATGGGTAAACCTGGTTCAAGGTGGTAAGACCGGGTTAGTTTGATACGGGTCTTGCAACTCCCCCCTACTTATAAAAATTTTGTCCCCGAAATTGTACGTACCTTTTGAATCAAATAAGTGAGGGTATTGCTTTCGCATAGCATTCTCTTCCTCCCATGTAATTTCTTCCATGTCTCTACTTTTCCAAATGACCTTAACATAATAGATATCTCGGTTGCATAGTCGTTGAACCTTTCGACTGGTGATTTCTGTTGGTGTTACTTCAAATGTCAAATCATCAGTCGAATCCGGTAAATCTATTATCAACACGTGCGTTGGATCCTTAATATACTTCTTCAATAGGGAAATATGAAATACGTCATGTACACTTGACATAGATGGTGGTAGTGCTAACTGATAAACAACTTTTCCACGCTTAGTTTGAATCTCATATGGCCCGACATATCTTGGACTGAGTTTCCCTTTCTGTCCGAACCGTTTCAATCCTCACATAGGAGATACCTTCAAGAATACTTTATCACCTATAGCGAACTCAAGATCTCTGCATCGAGTATCTGCATATTGCTTCTGCCGGTTCCGAGCTATTCTTACCCTTTGCTTGATAATGTCTACCAGTCGACAAGTCTCTTCAACAAATTCTGGCCCAACAATACTACGTTCTCCAACTTCATTCCAAAACAATGGAGTTCGACACTTTCTGCCATACAGTGCTTCATATGGTGACATCTGTATAGTAGCCTGATAGCTATTGTTATAAGCAAACTCGATCAGTGGTAACTTTTCATCCCATGATCCTTTGAAAATCAATTACACATGCGCGTAGCATATCTTCTAGAATCTGGATTGTACGCTCTGACTGCCCATCTGTCTGTGGGTGGAATGCAGTACTGAACTTCAATGTTGTACCCATAGCCTTTTGCAATCCTTCCCAAAACTTGAAATTAAATCGGGGATCTCTATCGGATACAATGCTCTCTGGTACACCGTGTAACCGAACAATATTATCCACATACGACTTTGCTAACCTTTCCAGGTGTATATTGAGGTCGCACGGTATGAAGCGAGCTGTCTTAGTCGACCGGTCTCTACGATCCACCCAAACTAAGTCAACTACTCGAGGAGTCAGGGGTAATCCCGTGACGAAGTCCATAGTGATTCGGTCTCATTTCCATGCTGGTTCCGAAAACGGCTGTAACAGTCCTGCTGGTCTTTGTCGTTCAGCCCTTACTTTCGGACAATTTAGGCATTGAGAAATGAACTTAGCTACATCTGCTTTCATTCCTCTCCACCAATATAGTTTCTTTAGTTCATGATACATTTTTGTGCTTCCTGGATGTATCGAATAAATGGTGGTATGAACCAAGTTGTCACACCTCAATTCCACACTATCCAGAATGGTGTGATGAACCGCTAACAAAGCAACGGTTCAACCAGGATCTCGAGTTGGCTATATCCGTGTTATCTAAACCCCATACATCCACATTCATAATCAGAACAAATATACAATAGCGGAAGTCTTATAATAAAATGAACAGAAGAATTTAAATGTGATATTAATATTTAAATACCAAATTATTCTGCATCAAGTAGGACATAAATAAATATCATTACATCCCTTCAATAAATACAAATAATTAAATAAAAGAAAAACCCTTAACGAACACGCATGAGTTGCACTCGCAAGAGGAGTCATGCGTATTCTCTACATCTTCAGCTTCAATCGCCCCACATATCCATACACTGGAGCAACAATATAATATGCAACAGTGGTACCTGCATCATCAACTAAAAATATTCGACGTCGAGAGGGTGAGCACACATCACGGCTCAGTGAGCAAACAAAACAATGCAACAATACATATGTATGCAATCAATTCATATCTTTGGTCTGGTTTTACATTTGCACTGTGCTATAGAAAGGATAGGTGGCCACCACACCTCTATGCACGGGAGTGTGGATATGCCCGATGACTCTCACCGTTGCCCACAGCACCCATAATGAACATTGTACAACGAAGGTCATGTTTATCGATGCACAACTCCACACCAACAAATTAACCCTTGATGGCTAGGGCTGTAAACGGGGCTCGCTACTAACCAATCCTAATGTCAACCAATGTATCCAAGACCTCACCCCAGCATCCCTCAGAGCTCCCGTAGAGATAGAGCTAAGGCCCCTCAGTAGAGTATAGGACTCAAGGACCGAGACCCTCCTTGATGCCCTACGTCGCAATAGTTTTGCTAAGGTAATGGCGATACGACGATGCTAATGCACAAGACTTGAGTCAGAGATAGAGCTAAAGTGCCCGGATCAAACACCGCATAACACCTCCCCTGATGCCCTACTCGCATCAAGCACACTAACACACACAAACATTTACATGCCTATTCCTAGCATCAATCATCATCATCATGTTATAAGTAAACAAAATTAAATATGCATGAACAATTATAGCAGGAATATTAGATGACATGTTGAATGCACATTACAAGCATATTCGCATAGAATCAAGCATGGCATTGGACTCAAGAAAATAAAAGTAGTTTATTATTAACCAATTAGTTTAGGTCTTGTTCCCTCATGTTAGCTTGCTAATAGATACACTTCCAAGCTTTAAAATCACCTTTATATTGCTATTATATTGCTAGAAGACCCAACAAAGTCGATAAAATTTAATTAGAATTTATTATAATTTTTACCATTCTATTAAATGAGGGTCGGAGGTAGGGTCTGAGTTATGACCGACCCCTGGTGCGACCCTCCCCTAATTTGGACTTCCAGAACCCCGAGGGTAGATACTCAGGGTCACATAGGGTCTGATGGTCAGCAACCCTCTATGCGACCCCCTGTGGGTTTTGGTCAATTTTCCTCCTTTTAGTCCATTCTTCGTGTTTGGGGTCCTATGGCTTGCTACTACAGTCCATTCAACATACATTCCATTGTCTAGAACCATGAATCATCCACCAATATAGCTTTTATGTATATCCCATGGTTTTCCATGGAAACCTAACCATGGGTTGATGGTTTGGATTTCTCCGAGATCACACTCTCATCCTTATCTAACCTAAGGTCTGTAGAAATTCATGGAATTAGTATCCATACCTGAGAAGAATACTCCTTCTCTACAACTCTTCTCCTTTTTACTTTTTCTTCTCTCCCTTGCTTCTCTTCTTCTTCTCTTCCTTCTCTTCTCTTTCTCTCAATTCAATTAGGGTTGTAAAAGGAGTGAAAGAGGCTTAGGGACGTCCTATTTGTAGGGTGGAAACTCCTAAACTAAGTCCCTTTGAGATTTGGAAGGAATCCAATCAAAATTTGGAAACTTTCCTAATTTCAGTTTCTGGCAGCAACTAAGGGTCGATGAGAGGGTCGATGATCCCGTCGACCCTTGGTTTCCTAAAGTGTCTGACCCCCTCTGTAAAATAGGGGGTCTGACTTTCTGTCTTGGGGGGTCCGACCCTCCCTGGCTGGGTATGCGATCCTCCCTTTAAATTAAGTATTTTTGTGTCGATTTGATACCTGAGATCACGATCTCTTTCACGCCCTTGGTCCATTCATCTCGTCCAGGATGGGTAAACCTGGTTCAAGGTGGTAAGACTGGGTTAGATTGATACGGGTCTTACACCGAGCCTACAAATGAGCCTTGTACTCATAGCCCAGCTTCGTACAAGAAGAGGTTTATCAGCCTACAAATGGATCAAGCCGGGTCCAAGCCCGTACATACCTTGCACCATGAGTTCCACCTCAGCAAGAAGAGGTTTTTAGCCTACAAATGAGCCTTGTATTCATAGCCTAGCTTCATACAAGAAGAGGTTTATCAGCCTACAAATGGATCAAGCCGGGTTCAAGCCCGCACATACCTTGCATCATGAGTCACCTCAGCAAGAAGAGGTTCCCAGCCTACAAATGGGCCTTGTATTCACAGCTGAGTTTCATACAAGAAGAGGTTTATCAACCTACAAATGGATCAAGCCGGGTTCAAGCCCTCAAGTACCTTGCATCATGAGTTCCACCTTAGCAAGAAGAGGTTCCCAGCCTACAAATGAGCCTTGTATTCACAGCCTAGCTTCATACAAGAAGAACAGTCATCATTTTTCCAAGAAGAGCAAACCTTCTTGCTAGTCAAACTACGTTCTGGGCTTGATTTCTAGGACACCCTTAGAATACGTAGGCAGTTTAGGACAATTATTCCTAAGTGCAGCCCAATAAGAAATCTCACTCATATCCCAAAAATGTGGTCCTTTTATCTTCAGCCTTCATTTGGTAACAATCTTGCTAAAGAGGGGCATCTGTAAGCACCCCATTTTTGCCACCCTCTGCGTAAGTGAACCAGTATGGCAGGTTTCTGGCCTTTAACCCAAAGATTTTTGATTCTCCACTGAACCCCACAGCAGGGTCATGGGCTATTATCTAATTGGATGAATATGTTATGAAATTATCTTCAAAATGAGACCGGAATCATCAAATTCTGACTTCAAACAAGGAAGATATCGCAGTTTGAAAGTATAGGGGCATTTACGTAATTATCGTATCATGCATGCATTATCATTCAAATTTCAAGACATCATATCTGGGTCATCTGATATCAGAATCAGATCATTTAAAGGCCAATATTCCTTATTTGCAGTCTTCTTCAAAGTGAATGTGAAAAATCCCGGGTAGAAGTCTCCGAAGGGTCCCATGCAAGCTTTCATGCAAAATTATCGTTAGAACTTCAAAGCTTCATATATTTTCCGTTCTACATTGGATTCAGATGATTCCAAGGCCATTATTCTTCATTTGTGATGTCCTACAAAGTGGACGTGAAAAATCTCAGGTAGAAGTCTCCGGAGGGTCCCATGCAAAATTACACATGGAAATGGTCATTTAATCTTCAAAAATTCATATTTTGGTCACCCCATATTCAAATCAGGAGATTTCAGTTTCATTATGTTCCATTTTTAGTACTATACAAAGTGGACATAAAGAATTTTCGGTAGAAGTCTCCGAAGGATCCCATGCAGAATGGTCAACCAAATTATCGATTATTGGTCTGCTTAAACTTTAAAAATTCATAAGTTGACCATTTTATCTCCAAATGTGATGATTCCAAAACCATTATTTCTCATTTTTAATGTTCTATAAAGTGATCGTAGAAAATTTAGAGTAAAGGCTATCGGAAAATTCCATACGAAATGATACTGGGAATGGTCCATGAAATGATAGAGAGAGAAAACCCAGTTAATTTTAGTCAATCCAGTCAACTCAGCTCAACCCAACCCAGTCAATCCTTGTCAATCCAGACCAATTCATGGTGGCACATATACATGTATCTCTTTTATATATTATTATATAATGTCTAATAAATTATAATATATCATATAATATATACATATGTTTTATATGTATATTATATTATATATATTAATATATTATATAATTATATATATATGTTTTATATATAGAAAAAAGGGGATCCAAAGAGAGAAGAAGATATGAAAAAAATAGGAAAGGAGGAAGGACCGAAAGAGGAAAGAGAGAGAGAGCGGTGAAGAATAAAAAAATATATAAAATAAAAGCAGAATAGGAAAAAAAACTGAGGAGAAGATCGAGAAGATTTGAGGAAAGAAGGGAGAAGATCGCGAAGATTAAGGAGAGAGAGAGAAGAATAAAAAAAGAAAAAAAGAAAAAAACAGAAAAGGAAAAGAATCGAGGAGAATAAGAGATGATCGAGAAGATTTGAGGAGAGGAGGAGAAGATCGAGAGGATTGGGAGAGAGAAGAATAAAAAAGGAAAAAAAAGAGGAGAAAAGGGGGTCCAAACAGAAAAAGGGAGGATCGAGAAGAGGAGAGTCGAGAAGATAAGGAGAGAGAGAGAGGCTGAAAAGAATGAGGGAAAAAAAAGAGGAAGAATAAAATAAGAGGAAGAAGATCGGTGGGGAGGAGAGACTGAGAAAAATAAAAAGAAAAATAAAAAGAAAAAAAAGACCGAAAGAGGGGGAGGAGATCGAGGAGAAGAGGAGAAAAGGAGGAAGCAGGAGCTGGAGAGTAGAGGGGGCGTTGAGAAGAAGAGAGAAACAGATTAGGGGAAGAAAAAAAGAATAAAAAAGAAAAGCAAAAAGATGAGGGAGAAGAGAGAATGGAAGAGGTGGAGATAAACCGAGAAGAGAGATAGGAGGAAAACTAGAGAGAGTGGCGGAGATCAAGAGAGAAGGGCTGAAACGAGAGAAAAGGCAGATCGGGGAGAGAGATTAAAAAAAAAGAAAAAAATCAGAGAGAAGGAGGCGATTCGGAGGGAAGAGGACCGAAAGATGGAGAAAGAAGAAGCAAAGAGGGAAACTCCTGCAACTAAGGTAAGCTCCTCCTCTGTCTTACTCTTTTTATTTTTCTACATCTGTAACACCTGGGTCTCCTCTACAAACCCAATCGACCTCCATGCTGCAACTATCCACCTTACATAAGCTGCAATCCCTCCACTTAGTGCCACCAAGCCCCTTCAAAACTGTCCCTCCAATTTGAAACCATCACTCAGCCATGCTTACCCCTGGCTGCCTAGCTACCACTTGTCCAAGCATGCTTCGGTCAGCACTCTATCAACCTAAAACCTACTACACTTGTCATCACCAGCTCCCACCGACATGCACTACACCAACTCATTACTAGTCCACCCATAAACTTCCATCCTATATTATTCCCATCGATCCCCTTGTTGCCCTCCACCGTAGGCCATACAATCACCTCCTTTTAACCCTCATCCAATCATCCTGCGCAAATCTCCACAGCTACACCTCCAAACACTTGTCAACCCAATACCTTCCTGCACCTAATGCACCTGTAGCCACCATAACCAAACCCGTGCTATCTCCTATTCCAAACCCAAAATCAACAGCTGTCCAAAATTTCAATCCCATTGATCCAACCATGAATTGTTTAATTGATTCAATCATGAATGTTTGAAATTGTTATGAAATTGACGAATGTTTGGAATTGTTATGAAATTGATGAATGTTTGAAATTGTTACAAAATTGCTCCCAAATGCTTGGAATTAAAAATTGATCCGATCATATGCTTGGAATGATATGATTAAAATTGAACCATTGATCTTGGAATTTGTTAAAATTGGATCATTGATCTTAGAGTTTTGATTTAATCCATTGATCATATTTTTACTTTGATTTGAGTAATCTGAATGGTTAGATTATTTAATTTGAGTAATCTGAACCGTTAGATTGTCACCAAAAGTGATGTAAATGGATATGAACGGTTAGATTATCATGATAAGCAATCTGAACCGTTAGATTATCTTTGGGAGTGATTGAAATAAATTTGAACGGTTAGATTACCATCAATAGTGATTTATACCGTTGAATTTTTCATCATGAGTGTTTGGATGGTCATTGCCATATTTGGATGCTCATTACCATATTTGGATACTCATTGCCATATTTAGATGCTCATTGCCATTGTCATATTAGGAATTGCCATGCTTAGATAGTATACTAGATCATGCCATATAGGCTCTTGCCTTATTTTGCAGTGCATGCCATATTATTTTTTGCCATAAATGTGTTATATGCCATATTTAGATCAATAATTCATTTTGGCAATAATTTAATTCATGCAACACCTTAGTCAAATTGCCATATCTGTACACCTAGCAAAATATTAGGTGCGGGGATGTGCATTTAGGCACCTACATTCTTGGGAAGGGCATAATGGGAATAATAAAAATCTTAATAAAGAAAGAAAAAATGCTTTGCCCAACCTTCCAAAATTAGAATTCAGGATGAAAAGGGTAACTTAGGATGATTTTGCCCCTCGGTAAACCCTAAACCTAGATAGGTTCTAAACCCTAAACCTAGAATAGGTTCTCAATCCCAAACCTAGAACAGGTTCTCACTTTCTAACCTAGAACAGGATATTTTTTCGAACTATGTGGATCCTGATTCCTAGGGCAAACCCTAGGATACGTAGGCTATTTGGGAGAAACCCAAATTCGGATCCACACCTTAGTCCACTCGGACTATCCATAGATCCACTAGGATATCCAACCATTTCAATCCGGTCCGAACTACGTGGATTTTGATTCCTAGGGCAAACCCTAGGATACGTAGGATATTTGGGAGAAACCCAAATTCAGATCCACACCTTAGTCCACTTGGACTATCTATAGATCCACTAGGATATCCACCCAGGTTTTGAACTACGTGGATTCTGATTCCTAGGGAAAACCCTAGGATACGTAGGCCATTTGGGAGAATCTCAAATTCGGATCCACATCTTAGTTCCCTTGGATTATCCATAGATCCACTAGGATATTTATCCACATTTTAACCCAGATAGGGTTATCCACATTCCAACCCAGATAGGGTTATCTATAATTTGACCCAAATAGGATTATTCTTAGATCCACTAGGACTATCTATCAGTCCACATGGACTATTCAGATCCTAACCCATAGGGTTTTCTCAGTCTTTCAAGCATAAATTTCAACTTGAATAATAAACTTAATCATGCACAAGCATAAATCACAGCCATAAACTTTAATCACACCTGAACTACGATGGTGAACCTGATTTTCGGAATAAATCCGTAATACGTAGGCAATCTGATGGATACTGATTCGGTTCAATGATATCAAACCACTTGGTTTGGTTTGGTTTAACAAATAGAGTCTAGCATAGGAAAGGTATAGGAGACCGATTTTGATCGGGTGGTTCGGGTGCCTAACCCCTTCCCATAACCGTAACCTGACGCTTACCCAATCTCTGATGGACTAGAAATCCAATTTAAGGGTCATGAGTCAATCGAAGTCTTACCTTGGGGTGAGATTTCACATTTCTAAGGTCCTAGACCTAAATCTAGGTGGCGACTTCAAAAAATTTCCATCTTTGTCCTCACAGTGGGGATCATCTCAGATATCCTCAAAATACTATAAAGAGCATGCCGGGACTGATTGATTGTCACTTCTGAGAGTGTTTTACTCTCCTCCCCTGTACTTTTCCAAACTTTCTCTCATCTCTTCTACTTCGCTATCTACGATCCAGTAGGACTTTGTTCAACTGGGGATGGCAAAAATGGGGTACTTACAATGGGCCGGAACTAACCCATAGTACTTGAAGATCTTAACTGCCTCTAAAGGGACCAAAATCATGAACCTGGGAGCATAAAACTCAATGTACATGAACATCTCTTTGGGTTTGGGGCATAAGCAGTTTCAATGCCAGATGGAATCCTAGTGTAGTAATGATCTGAGACATTTTATTCGGCTTTCAGTCGCTTGAGTAGATATTCTTTAAGTTCACACATGTGCATGGCGGCCATTAATTGGTTTAGAGCAGGGATAACCAATCCTACAGGATCCCTAGAGGTAACAAGGGTATTAGCCATCGATATCGCACAGGGTAGTTTCTCTCTCTTCTCTACATTTGGTATTGTGACAGTGACTCTGGGAGTGGCTAGTCTCAACGATAATGGTTTCTCTGGTGAGGTTGAGGCAATAGACAAACTTGAAGGCTCCCGAGTACACACAAAACCAAAAGCTTTGTATTCCTCTTTTGACAAACCAAAAATAAGCGTAGTGGGATCTGAATAGACAATCCAGGGGCAATCAAACTTGTAGAAAAATCTATAATTCATAGCTATAAAGAAGAAAAAACTAGAAGAAAAGAAGGATTTGTTGCTCTGAAGTTGCAGACTTAAAGAACAAAGAATGCGAAGAAGGCAACTGGTTCTCACTCTACTTCAGACGCTCGAAGTTCGTGGGCAGTAAAAATGATGAAATAGAGCTGCGAAGTCCCTTTATACTTTTCCTCGACTATAGAAGCAATGGATTTGAAAAACTTGGAGTCCAAGTGTCATCATTACTAGAGCCATCAAATCGCCTTCCACCGCCGGCTTCACCAGAGAGGATGGGACGTCTCTGCTCACCGAATGATGAAAATAATCTACTCATTTAATGCCATGTTTTGAAAGGTAGAGTCAGTGCTGTAGGCTCACATCATCGTTGCATGGCTAGAGTAATAGTGGCATGATTTGAGCTGCTAGCTTGACACGTGGTGACTCCCAAGGGTTGACGCTTCAAATCCCTAGAAAATCAGGTCAACATGGGATCATAGAGAGTGGGATATTCAAAAAATATTCTGAGTTCCCCTAAAAGTTTTTTTTTTAATTTCCTAAAGGTGGCCATTACTGTGAAATCTACACCAAAAAATATGGGTTAATTTGAATTTTTCTCATATAATAAGTTCTCCTACCGACACTAGCTTAGCATCTGTATCATCAATGGAGTGTATGGATCTCTAGGTAAGACTCAAAGCCCTCTATCTCTTAGTATAAAAAATTCATTTGGAAAGTTGAACCAACCAAAGCTTGGCCTTTCTGAACTAATTCATAATAGGCAGTCGACCAAGGAGGTTGACAAAATGGAGTTGATTGACCGCCCTTGTTCGATCAATCGCTAACACTCAGAATTGGGGCAGTCCGAGTCTAACTTAGTTGGGTTTGGTTCCAACTGGTTCCTAACCACCCATAATCATCCCAAATCATGTGGGACCTACTTTTGAATGTGTTGGAGTGTCAATTGACAACCTCCAAGTCTCCTCCATCACATTTATATTAGAAATAGGACTCTTAAGGGAAGAGTTGCAGTGCAACTCTAACTCTTATATAAACTCCTTAATATAAACTCTCTAAGAACCCTAATTGAGAACATTAAAACCACTGACATGTTTTAAGAGAGAAAGAGTGAATTGGAGCAAGTTGAAGGAGGAAGAAGAGGAAGAACTACCATTGAAGGTCCTCCCTAAAACATTTCACCACAACAGCTTTTACATAAGCATTGAGGTAATCCTAGAAACTATTCTCACTTACTTAGATTGAACCCTTAATGATCTCATGAAGTAAAACCCAACCTTTGATCATATTGGAAAAGATTCCAGAAGAAGCCATTAATGGAGAATAAGTAAAATTATTCCATAATGCTGATAATGATTAAACTGATATAAGTATTAAAGTAGGACTTTATAATTATGCATAACATTCAATTATGATTGAAATATATCCATTAATGTAGTACAGATGCTGAGAATCCCTCTGGGATAGACCTTGACCCCATGCCAGGGAGAACGAAATGAATTGAGTTCAGTTCGAGTTTACTGGTACAAGGCGGTCGACGAGGGTGGTCGACTAACTAACTTGGTCGATCGCCTCTACTGTCATCGACCACCTGGTCTCCATAGAGGTGTATTCTTGGTATTTTCAACCCTAATTGACCAATTGGACAGTATTAATCATCCCACACCTTAAGAATGTCATAATGAACATGTTAGAATGATTGGTTTGAGTATGTGCTCCCAAGTGTATAAGCACGTGTGGTTGCAAAGCTGACATTCAATGTCATGAACCATACTTGCATATAACCTATGGGAATAGGTATCTATCCTATCCAATGATTCAAACCCATCATAAAACACCAGTAGAAGCAAACCTATAGAGGTGCAAGCCTTTAGAACTCATCTAAGCCAAAATAGCTATGCACTTGACAAAACTGAGATGATTGACCACCATAGCTGATAGGCTACCTCATTACAGTAAGCCTGTTTTTGTTGTATTTTCAACCATGGACTTTGAGACTTAACCAAGTGACCCTAGGACATGTTCCTAAGACTAATGAGGATATCTTAGACCTAAGGGAAGCCAAAATAAACAATCATAAGTAACATTCATACCTTAATTGTAATATGTAAACCGATGTAGGAAAACAAGGAAAGTGACTCTGTCTACAACAAAGTAAAGACTAGCTCACCAGAGACAGATAAGGGATTAGTACGTGTTTTTTTTCTTGTTTTTGTATGCATGTGCTTGCTACTTGTTTGGATTACTGTGTGATAACATACCATACAATAACTATGATAATTGTTCATGCACTTACATACTATAACTTTATATTAGATTGATTAATTATGGAATGTTTGTTAACATGTGGATGTTTGACAACATGATTGTTTGCCATTTGCTTGTGTCCTAGTGGATCTGGATAGCTGGAATGGGACTATTTATCTTGATCCATTAAGCTAAAATATGGGTACCTGCATTAGTAATATTTCTTGGTTTAGGTTTTCATATCCCGTGATAGGCAACCCTTGCCAATAGGGGTTTAGATATTGGCATAAACTTATTGTGGACCAACTTTGGGTACACTCGTTTCATAGCTGGAGCAGGAAAACAAACAGGGTTGGGAACCAACCTCTAGTATCTTAGGTGAGAGCTAGGGATTAGTCTATTCTATGTGCTTAACCATCAAGGATTGGGCGATATGTACCCAATAAATTGGTTGAGGCATAGAATTAGAGAGAAAACTCAAAACTTTTAAGAGAAAGATTTGCATGAATAAAGAACTGTTACAGTTTAAAGAGCAAATGAAGCTACGACAAGAATCAAGGGCCCCACTATAGCTAAAGGGCCCTATTTGAGTATGGCGCACGTATATAAGATATGACTATTTCTATTTCTAACCTTTCTCCTAAAGAGAAAAAATGAGTGAGGGAAAACAAACGTTTAAGTGTTGGTATGATGCCAGGTCAGTGTACTTGGGTTGTATCTTTATTCTTTGGGTAATGTTTCACATGAGGTGAGGAGCCAAGTGTGTTGCATTCACCTCACCCGTGCTTGAGTATTCCTCATCAGTATTTAGGTACAATGCTACTTGCGCATGCTTATTCACAGACCATTAACCTTTATAAATTATTCATGCATTGTGTGCTTATGTGGACTAATTTCTCACTTAGCGTGTGGTTTTGCTCACCCTTGTACGTACTCCTTTTTTTTAGAATGATTTGCAAATAATTTAACTAAAAATGATATATTTGAAGATGAAGAACCTAAAGAAGATTCACTTAACTCTTTATGTGAATGTGATGATTGTCTTTATGGTTAAAAGACAATGTTTCAGAAGAATAGATGACTTTTCTATCTGAGAGAGAAGATTTTATTAGTAGTATTTTACTTAGGACAAATTTTACTTTTGTTTATTTGTTTGTTTCGGGTGTTGTTTGACCCATGAGTTTCATTTAAGTAATCAATACTTGGTATTCTTTATTTTATGTCTTGGTTGAAGATGAATAAACCTTTATTAAATTTATTTAATAAAATTAGACTTGGTTTGATGGTTCTTAGTTAATTGATCTGCTATTATTTGATTTGCACTGTGAAATTCCCGTAATCTATGTTCTGAGTAATAGAAGAGTTGTGACATATTATGATTATGAATGGATCTTGGTATGGTAGTACTTATACAACGAGGAAACCATGGTCATACCAAAATGTCAGGGTTTTGGGGTGTGACAGTTACAATCCTTAAGTGTCATTCTTGGTCTCATGAGTATCGGCTTTAACTCGATCCCCACAGGTCAAAAATCCTCTTAAGTCGCATATCAAAGAACAAGCATGATAAAAAAACTTATAGGTCGGGTGATTCACTGACTTGCACCCTGTGATTAGGGATGGATGTGATGCTGACTTGGTCCCTCCTTGAGAAGGATATAGTCTGCTGGAAGCCGAAGCATCCTCCAACTCAGTAAGGGCTCTGACTTGGGAAGTGCGACTTCAAATTATTGCTACTCGGCATGATGAATTGGGACAAAATGAGCCTGGATACCGGGATTGCTTCTCTGAAGTAACTGAGTCCATAAAAGTAAGGGCAATTTTTGATTCCATATTTTTCTTACCAATTAGGAGTCGACATGTATCCGTTACGTGACATAGCAAGAAAATGACATGTGTTAAGATAGGTGTCACTTTAGGCGAGTTTTCATACAGTAAGAGGAAGGATATACAAGTCGGCATGTCCCAGGTCTCCAAGTTAGTAACACAGGTCAGAGGAACACTCCTACTATGTCTTGGCATGGAGAGTTAGACTTGGAATGGACTTTCTAGTAAGTGGATATTCGTTAGCTATCTAAAAAGTCGGTAGTAGCGACCTATCCTGACCGTAGGATCCCCATCCTACGAGAATAGGACATAATCATTTAATGATTGCCATAGGAGTTAGTTTCCTCATCGAACTCATCACTGGGCAATGTATCTGACTCCAACAGTAGGTGGATCCTCTATAAATACAATTGACGGTCACAGGTAACAAGATCAGATCTTTATTCACTTCACCATCCCTTGTCTAACAGAATACTCAGGAAACCCCACTCTCTAAGGAGCTTACCTTCTTCTCATAAGCTCCATACTATGTGCACTATGCTGACTTAACTATCGGAGTGGATGTCAGACTGCCCGATCTATCCTCTGATAACTTTCTCTCTCTTGCAGGTAGTGGGACACTTCAGCTAGCCTAGTTTCAGCAACAACAACCCCTAATATCAAAAATGTACAATGCAAAGGCCCACTCCGTTAACAGATCTCCATTAATATTATGTCAACTCACATTAAAAAAATTTATGAACAATACTGCCCTTAATATAAGTTAAAATAACTTATTTAGCCTTAATGTTTTTACTCTAATGGAGGAGAAGGAGTTGCAGAAAGCAACAACTTCCAAACTTGGAGCCCATACCAATGATGAAGATGGTATCAATCAGGGTCGACCTGACAGTTTCTTCATCGTAGATGAAGATTTACATAATCCCATACCAATGATGCATTAGAGCCCTTATTCAAATTTTCAAAGCAACCTGCTTCAGCTGTTAATGTTACTACATTACACAAAACAAATGATGTTGAAATGTGTATGAATTAGAAAATAAAATCTGGAAATTTTAACTGGTTAAAATTTTTTTTTCGATCATCTTAACTGGTTTGAAGTTGAATACTTACTAGTGGAGCTTAAAGGGTTTTATTCTTCTTGATAAGTCTTTGCAAATCCCAATGGGAAAAAGTACAGTTGTCACACCCCAATTCTGGACTAACCAAAATGGTGTGATGAACCTTCAATAACCAACGGTTCAATCAGGATCTCGCATAGGCCATGCCAAACCATGTTAAACCAAAATACATCTCACATTAATCAGAGATATTAAAGTAAATAGTGGAAGTCTTACAGATAATGAACTGAGGTCTAGTCTTGATAAATAATTAATATTCCATTTATCTCCAAGTAACCAAAACATAATTTAATACATATTACAAATATCCAAATATGAAAATTAAACACTAAGCGTATCCATATTTGAAATGCTCGCTTAACGAATCATAATAGTCCTCCACAGCTTGCTCATCCATAGCTGCCATCTGTTCATATGTTGGTGTGTCGATGTAATCTTTAACCGTAATACCTGCAACATCAGAAGCTAAAAATAATTTCGTGCACGAGGGTCAGCTCTCCAACTTGAGTTCAGTGAGAAAACAAAACAATGCAACAAACATATGCATGCATTCAATTCATATCTTTGGTCTGGTTCATAAGTATGCAATGTGCAATAGAAAGGATTGGTGGCCACCACATCTCTACACACGAGTGTGTGAAGCCGCCCAAAGGATCAAACACCAATGCTGTCCCACATGCACCCATCATGGAATAGAGATAGAGCTAAAGTGCTAGGACCACACCGCATGACACTTCCCCTGATGCCCTACCCATACCAACACGTAAGCCCCTATTAGTGAGGGCTTACAAACTGGGCTCGCAACTAACCAATCCTAATGTCAAATAGTGTATCCAAGGCCTCACCCCAGCATCCCTCAATATGTCCATAGAGATAGAGCTAAGGCCCCCCAGCAGAGTCAGAGACTACACGGTCCGAGACTACCTTCCCGGATGCCCTACGACGTAATAGTTCTGCTAAGGTAATGACGATACGACGATGTCAGTCGATAAGACTTGAGTAGAGATAGAGCTAGAGTCTGGTGACCAGGATGAACCACAGTGTCACGTCCTCCCCCTGATGCCCCACTCGAATCAAGTACACTAACCACATACAAACATTCACATGCCTATTCCTAGCATCATCATCATCATCGTGTTATAAATAAATGAAATTAAATATGCTTGAACATTAATAGCAGAAATATTGGATGACATGTGAAATGCACAAAACATGCATACAAGCGTAGAATCATTCATAGCATTGGACTCAATAAATAAAATAATTTATTATTAGCCAATTAGTTTAGGTCTTGTTCCCTCACCTTTGATTGATTGTAGATCCTTGTTCAAGCTTTGTAATTCACACTTAGATCACTTGAAAACCTAACAAGTTGATAGATTTTTAATTAGAATTAATTCTCATGTGTTTAGACTAACAGAAACTGAGGGGTTGCAGGTGTGGCAGCACCTGGGGTCTCAGTTTCTATGACCACAGGGCGTAGGGTCGCAGGGTAGGGTCAGACATACTCCGGCTACACGTGCGACCACACCCTCCCTGGAAAATTGCCGAGGGCATGTGGTCGGACATGTATGTCTTGTGGGGTCGGACATCATGAGACCACACGTGCAACCACACGTGTTATGGTCGACCTTTCACTCTTAATTCCATTCCTTCATGTTTGAATCCTTTGGCTTACCTTCATGGTCCTTCCTATGATTGTTCTATGGCTCAAAACTATTATTTTATACACCATCCATTCTCCACATAATTTCCTCCATATATTATCTTGGAAATCGTCCATATATGGACGATTTGGGTTTCTCCTAGATCCTATCTTCTTCATGGATTATTCTAGGCCATCAAATTAACATGGGGAATATGTTCATACCTTATGCTTGCTGAAGATTCAGAGTTTTCTCTGAATTTTCCCCCTCCTTAGTCTTCTTCTTCAATTCTCCATCTCTTCCTTCTCTTCTCTTTCTCTCACTTTCAATTGGAGTTCTAAAAGGATGAAAGAATTTAAGGGACGTCCTATTTATAGAGGAAAACCCTCCATAATATGACCTAATGAGTTTACGAAAGAAGTCCCTTCGGATTAGGAAGGTTTCCTAAATTTGGTTTCTGACTGGGTTCTGTGGGGTCGGAGGTGGGGTCGCAGAATTCGTCGACCCTACCTTTTGAAATGTCCGACCACATGACCAAAATTCATGTGGTTGGACTCTTTTGAGGTGGGGTCGGTCACACTTGTTTAGGCATGCGACCATAGACTCATATTTGACTATTTTTGAGTAAATTTTGTACCTGGTCTTGTGGTTTCTTCACGCACTTGGTCCACTTGGCTCGACCATGATAGGTAGACCTAATACAAGGTGGTATGACTGGTTAGTTCGACACAGGTCTTACAACTCCACCACCCTTAAAAGAAATTTTGTCCTCGAAATTTGAACGTACGGATCTTACAACAATAGTTGCCTATCGGAGATTATGAATACATAGACGTGGTGGCAGGGGAGGATTTAGGGCTTTTGTTAAGAAAGGTGGAGGACCCACATGAAAAATAGCCTCCACAATGATAGAAATTTTTAAACACTCATATGGGATTGTAGCCATTTGTTTGGGTTTTCGAAGGAAGGTAGCGAGGAAACAAAAGCTGCAAGTGTCGTTTCTCTCCCTCTTTACCTATATTTTTCTCTTTTTTTTTCTTGTTAGAGCTTCATCTTTGATGTTTTCGGAGCTTCATCATTGCCGGAGCTTAATGTTTGATGTTTTTGTCAGAGATATTGGCAATGTCCAAAATCGTAAAGGGGATTGGGAGAGAAATAAGGGTTTTGAAGTGAAAATGAAATAAGTTTTTTTTATTGCAATAAATGGTTAAAATAATAACTTTTATTTTTCTCAACTTAAAATCATATGGGTATAACTATCTTTTAAACATTGAAAAGGAGGTGGGTGCAGGTAAAATTGTTCTTGATGATATTCAAGAAACTCTTGACTTAGTTGGATGTAATGCAGAATTGAAGAAACAGGAAGAATTAGCTATGAAAAAAATATGAAGAAGCATGTAATATGCATGAAGAGTTATGGCTTGAAAAGGGTCAGATAAAGTGGCTCAAATGTGGGGATCAGAATTCGAAGATCTTTTACTCAAAGGCAAAAGCAAGGAGAAGTAGAAACTTGATTCGGTCTCTTAAAACTGAAGTTAGGGAAGTTTTAAATTCCCAAGAAGCTAATAAGAAGTATGTGGAACAGTATTATACTAATTTCCATCATAGCCCTTGTATTATTGTGCATCCTGAATGCCTTGAGACTATTCCATCTTTGGTTATAGTGGAGGATATGATACTCTTGATAGGACCCCTATGGATGATGAGATTAAAGCAGTAGTTTTTGCAATGAATCTAGATAGTGCTCCTGGCACTGATGGATTTTCAGGTAAATTCTTCTGTACATGTTGGGAAGTGGTAGGAAGGGACGTCTGTGCTACAGTGAGGTCTTTCTTTGTCTCTGGTATCTTACCCAGATGGGTTATGTAAGGCCTGTACTCCAAAAATCTGGTTTAACTTATGGTTTACATCGTGATAGGTCTCCCAATCATAATCGGACCAGAAGGCGAGGCCAGGTATGAGAAACGATACTTAAAAACTAAACTTTTACAAACCAGTCTTGGTACCGATGTCACTCAGAGTGAGACCAGTATGTGCAACCTATATATGTACGTAAGTGTGGAAGGACTCTAGTGGCTCCCACACTCCGAATCCAAGTTTAAAAAACCTTTTAGACGTAGGAGACCTTCCTAGAATGGTCTCCCACTATATATATATGCATCATTATTTCTCTTAGATCCTTTCCAAACACTCTCAAACCCTAAAGTCGTCTGGAAGATATCTAGGAAGGAGCAAAGACGAAGGAGGCTGTTCGAGAACGGATTTTCTATTGTAGGAGAGAACCGCCATTCAACAAACACCGGTAAGTGCTCGAACACTGTATTAATGTTGGGATTATAGATCAAAGCCGTAAAATGGTGTAATGATCCAAAACTCTCAAACTGTAAAACCTTAGTTTGCATGGGGATCCATTCTGAAAAGGATGAAAATGTCATTTTACGATGTTAAATGATAAGTAATCTAATCCTAATATGTATCTTTACCTTATAATGGTGTAGGAGGGACCCTACCCTAAAACAAAGCCGAGGACCAATGGAAGAAGGTGCTCTGAGAACAGACTCTCGGACCCATACCGACTGGACAAAGCGGTATGCTATACTACAGGGAATACCGGCTGGACTCTAGTCCTGTGGTATGGTCCTGCGGTACATACCACAGGGCATACCGGCAGGACTCTAGTCCTGTGGTATGGTCATGTGGTATATACCACAGACACATACTGGCTTGACAAAGAGCCTACGATATAGTCCTACTGTATATACCGTAGGCACATACCGGCCTTACTAGAGTGAGACCGGTATGTTGTTCGAAGATTGGTTGTTGGCCAGACTTGGTTCTGACCAACTATAACCCTGACAACTTAATTCTAACCTATAAATATGGTCATGTAGGACTTGTAGACGGCGTGAGTGGACTTTGTGAGGCAAAGCAGACTTGCAATCACGCATCAGGTCAGGGACAAGACCCCAAACCCTAACTAACTAATAAACAGTAAACCATTGTATCTGTATCTATATCTGTTGCTTGTTGCCTATGCATTTCACATGTCATCTGTTCTTTAAATTCATTATCTATTCATGCATATTCATATGCTAGGAATGTGGTTGTTTAGACAAGTGAATTTTTATTAGCGTGTGGAATGTGAAGGGTAGTGGAGATCTGGATATACCCTCACACTAACACCTTTTCGTATCTCCGTCTACCTTTGTGAGCTTGGTGCGAATAGGGTATCAGGGGGAGGACATGGGATTGTAGATCCGCTTGCTGACCAGACTCGAGCCCTATCTCTATGTCGAAGGTAGCTGTGCTGGGGTAGGGCCATGGATACTGTGATGATATATAGGACTGGTTAGAAACGGAACCCACTTGCAAGCCCTTGCCAATAGGGGTTTAGGTGTTGGTGCAGTGTAGGGTATTAGGAGAAAGTCATGGGATGGTGGCTCTACCTGCCCACCAGACTCTAGCTCTATCTCTATACCTGAGTGAGTGATGTAGGGCAACAACATTAATGTGGATCAAAGCTTGACTGTTGGGTGTACTCACAATCCTATGCATGGAGGTGCGGTGGCCTTGAAACCTTACCATAGCACTTTATAAGGTATACCTAACCCAATTGTAATGTTATCTCATGCATTTTGTATGTTGCAATAGTCTTGTGCTTAACTGAGCTATGTTGTGAGCTCACCCAAATATATATATATTCTCTTTTCAGATGTTGATGCAGGTTACACTATAAAAGACTTTATAGCTACCAAGATCTTGAGTTTTGAATGGTTTGTTGACATGGTCTATCAAGATCCTAGTGTGAACCGTTTGATTTTATGACGGTTCACTCACACTTCTAGTTCAACCAGAATTAGGGTTTGACAGATTAATACAAATTTTATAAGTTTGATCCCTAAAATTGATGGGGCAACGAAGCTTTCAGAGTTCAGGCCTATCTATGTAGGAAACTTTGTTTACAAGGTTATTCCTAAACTATTATCAGTAGATTAGGCATGTTTATGGAAAAGCTTGTTTCACCAGTCCAAGGGCTTTTGTTAAAGGGAGAATAATTCATGATAATATTGGTATGGCCTCTGAGTTGGTATCCTTGACGCATCGGAAGATGAAGAAAGGTTGTGTTGCTTTGAAGCTTGACATCCAAAAAGCATGCAGCACATTGGAGTGGGAATTGCTAATAGCTATTCTTCATAATTTTGTGTTTTTAGATACTTTTGTTACGAGAGTTAAGGCTCTTCTGCAATCAGCTAAGCTATATGTAATGGTAAATGGTGGCCTAGTGGGAGTTTTTTTGGTCCTGAAAGGGGTTTGAGACAAGGGGACCCAATATCTCCTTTATTATTTGTCATGGCGGAGGAGGTGTTGTGCCGTGGCTTACAAGAGCTGACTACTAAAGGTTTAATTCAGCCAATATTTAATGGTAGAGGTATAGTGACTCCTACCCCCCTGTTATTTGCTAATGACATTTTCATTTTTGTGAAAGCATCTCTGCGAGCTTGTAGACAGGCTGAAATATTTCCTTTCGATTTATCAGGAGTTTGGTGGTCAAAAAGTTAGTCCTTCCAAAAGTAAAATGTTTTTTTTTGGCAGAAGTTGGTGGGCACATGAAAAGAAAGCTTTTGGATTGTTTGCCTTTTTTCAGAGGGGATGTTTCCAACCAAGTACTTGGGAGTTACTCTATTTAAGGGAAGAATCCGAAGGGAGTATTTGAATCCCTTGGTAGATCAGTTTAGACAAAAGTTTTTTATATAGAATGGGAGACTCTTATCATATGTGGGAAGAGTTGATTGGTTCGATCTGTCTTGAGTATCTCTTTTACTCATTCTTTTGCTGTTTATAAATGGCCTAAAAGTATGACAGCAATGATTGAAAGCATGATGAGGATTTTTATATGGACTGGCAATCCAATGAAGAGAAAAGTAGTCGTGGTAAAGTGGGAGATGATGTGTACCCCAAGAAAAGGAGGGCTTGGGTTGAGGAAGATGTCTGATATTAATGACTCTCTCTTGTCTAAGTTAGCTTGGAAAATTCAGTCAGAGAATTCATCTTATGCATAATTTATGCGAAGTCATTATCTTAACGGTGATGGTTTCGTTAGAAGGCCATTATGCACTTCTCCAGTTTGGATAAGTGTGACATATGTGGGACTAGACTTCTAAACACACTAGGTGGGTGATTGGTGATGGTAAGTCTATAGATGTATGGAATGATATCTGGATAGGTGAATCTTCCCTCAAAGATTGACTTGGTCCGGATATGAAGAGATATAAAAAACAAAGATGTCCACTGTCCAGATTTATTCAGAACGGTGGTTGGGCATGGCCCATTGTACAATCTCCAATGTGGGATCATCTTTTTAACATGGCTGAGTAGGTTCACCTAGTATATGGTGCTACGGATAAAAGGTTATGGGATGGTGATATTTCAAGGAGGAACTCCATGGAATCAGCATGGAATTCGTTAATAGTTAAAAGGGAGAAGCTTTCTTGGAGTGATGCAGTGTTGCATAAAGGATTACACCCAATAGTGTCCTGGTTAGCATGAAGGTGGTGCTAGAAAAAGCTACCAACTGATGACATTATTCAAAAGAAAGGATTTGTTATGGTTTCCAGGTGTTCATTGTGCTTGAGGGGTGTTGAAATGTTTAACCATATATTTTGTGATTGTCCTTTCACTATAGGTATTTGGGAAGAGATAGGATATCTATTCGGAATTCGAATGGCTTCTTTTCATTCTATGGATGACATGATGCATTGGTGGAGGCATAAATCACATGTTGTGCCGCTGGGATATCTTTGGAAAGGTTTATTATTTTTGGCTACTTATTCAATATGGAAGTGTAGGAATGATGTGCTGTACAGAAACATAAAGCCGTCAAAGGATATGGTATGGGCAAAAATAAGGAAAGCGTGCTGTGATGTGTCCGTGAGACATCCTTTTGAGACTATATCATCAGATGATTTTAGGATTATTAAAGTCCTTGGTCTAGCAACTAAGATGAGGACACGTATAGGAATAATGGAATTAATGTGGAAATATCCCCCTCTTGGTTGGGTTAAGTTAAACACCGATGGATGTAGCCTTGGTAATCCTGGTCAAGATGGGGTGGGTGGTTTGCTCAGATCGGATGGAGCTATTGTCCTATATGCATATGCAGAGTCCATTGGAGTGGCTACAAATTATGTAGCTGAAATTCGTAGTGTTATGGTTGGATTGAAAATTGCTATGAATCTCGGCTACAGGAAAATATGGATTGAATCAGATCTGCTGCCATGGTTTTGGCTGTGAGATCTGGCGAGATTCCTTCGTTCATGATGCAGGAATGGAGAGGAATATCTGCTGACTTGTTGGAGTGTCATGTTTGAGTCACACATTGCTTTAGGGAGATAAATATGGTAGCTGATAGGCTATCTAGAAAAGCTGCTCGGTAAGGGGTTAGTCTCCATTGGACTTCATGTCCAGAGTTGGTTGTGTTGGAGCTGTGTGGCATGCTTCTCATAGACCCCGATATAGATTCTTGTAATCCTAGGGATATCCTCTGTTGATGGCAATGCCGAAGGTGGAGGTTTTATCCTATTGGGCTTTATGTATTCTTTCATTTTTTTCTTTTCTTAATATATCTCTGATTTCTAGCAAAGAAAAAAAACTGTCTTTCAAATGTTTGGGTTCCTACCGTCAGTTAAATAGGAGCGGGTGTAATTGCCAGAAACTACTTGTTGGTAGTAGGTGATATTAGTCCAAACTCTAGGGTTAGTACATGTAATTTACTTAAATATTTGTTGAAACCCTGTCCAGACAGTGCAGTAAGTGTTGTCATTGTTGGCAACCTTAGCAGAGAGAGTGATATGAAGGAGAGAGAGTATCTGTAGGACTCTCTGTCAGTCAAGGTGACTGGGTTGATGCAACAGCCGAAGATGAAGCATGAGAAAGTCCAGCTGAAGAGAGAAAAAGAGGAGAGAGAATGGGTGGGGACCAGGTGGGTCCCACTTTGGGTGGCTAGGCCAGTATGGCAGCCAGCCCAGGCCAGCAGGGCCGATAGCCACATGCACAGCACCAGCCGTGCACATAGTAGGCAGGCTCGAGTACAGCACCAGCCATGCAAACAGTAGGCAGCTGCGTGCACAGCACCATCCGAGCGCACAACACCAGCCATGCGCACAGCATGCCGCACACAGCAGGCAGCCGAGCGCACAACACCAACTGCGTGCACAGCACATGCCGCGCACAGCAGGCAGCCGAGTGCACAGCATCAGCCGAGTGCAAGCAACAACAAGCACAACACAAGCAGCAGCAGCTTAAGCAGCAACATTGCCGCGCGGGCGCCGCAAGCCAGCGCCACAAGCCACAACAAGGGGCATCGGCATGCATATCAATTGTTCGACGTTATGCCTCAATGAAGCAGGGTTTTTGGACCCTACTGGAATCCAAAACCCTGCAGTTGATACTAATGGTTACAGAGGCCATTAGTTAAGTTGTCAGGGGTATTTTTGTCCTTTTGCAAGAGAGCATATTCTGTATGGGTGGCTCGCATGAAGCCACGTCATCAAGATGCCAGATCAAAGGCTCACAAAAATGCAGGATTCGGTGTAGCGTCGGATTTGCGCCAGGAATCCATCGTGCAGTTTCTCATTGGCTGGAAGCAGCTTAAAACTGTGAGTTGCGAATCACGAAAGCGGATCCACGATTCGGTAAAGCGCACATAGATTGCGCATGAGCATAAGATGCACATCTGATGGATGTCTTGGACTCCGATCACGCCTGACGTGATGAGGCCGATCGGAGGGTCCAGAGAAGCTCCCGCCACACCTTGACCGATCCAGCCGTCTGTATTCGGAGATTCCATCTTCGCCAATCAGGACTTGACAGTAGCGTACGGTGGGTCAGAGGCGGACGCGCTATGGTACATCGCGGCGCACAGAATCAAGGAGAAAGAATTCATTTGGAATAATTTCATCCACCGACCTTCTGTTGATGATATCTCGGCCGTCCGATGTCGGATCGAGGCCTATAATATATCAATCCGAAGGATTTTCGAAGTAGAAGATATTGGCAGCGGTTTGAGCTCGAGTAAAAAGCCTCTAATGGCGATTTTAGTGAGAACCCTCCTTTGAAGCTTCTCCAAGAGAGAGAGAGACTCCTACTGGCAGTGTTAGGCCATGAAAGCTTCGTTGAAGCTTGAAAAGAGAAAGTGGACCAGCTGTGAGCGTCCTATGGAGTTATTCTGGTGAAGAACAAGCTGTGGAGCCCAAGATGAGGCCGAGATGCTTGGACACTGAAACTTGCATCAGTAGCGAGCAAGACCAGGAGGTAAACTCGTACACACAAATCCTATTTATTGTATCAGAGATATATGGGAAGGGTTTGTATGAATATTTGAAATACACATTGTATAACCTGTCAAGTGGGTGCTTGACTGTAGTTGGATTGGTGCTTAGGACACAGCTGTAGCTATGAAAGTGGTTGATGTTGTAGCCTTGGGGTTGTAGGTGAAACCGTAGCATTTCTGTTATGTATTGGGTATATACGAAACCCTGGTTAGGGTATTGCCCCATGGAGTAGCCATCACAGTGTGTGATTGGTGAACCACGTATATTGTGTGTCCCATACATGTGCTTGTGATTGTGCATTAGAAGTCTGTGTGTTGCAGGTCTGGGTGTACACACTTGGCAGGCCAAGCCCCTGGTATCGATACCTGTGGGTGTGAGGTTGGTGTGTGCATGAATGTGTTTGACAGATTGTCTGTGAGAGTGTCTCAAGAAATCAGCTCAAGGCAGCATTGCATAATTGATCAACAGCTCCTGGCAACCCTTGCATAGCATCAGGCCATAACCAGAATAGTTAAAAAGAATATTTAGTGGTCACTGATTCACCACCCCTCTCAGTGTCAACCTGGGACTAACAATTGATATCAGAGCTGAGTTCCCAAGGGAAGAAGACTGACAGCTTCGGGTACAGAGAGAGCATTGAGACTGAGTAATGACTACAAATGAAGAACACCATGGGCACAACACAATTCCTATGTTTGATGGCTCCAACTACAACATATGGAAAGTTAGAATGGAGGCTTACTTGATTGCACAAGGATATGGGGTTTGGCTCACAGTAAAGAATGGGTACAGGCACACAACTAAAGATATCAGTGATGCTGTTGAGATGAAGAAGATAGAAAATGAAGCTAAGGCTGTCACAGCTCTTCTAGCTGCACTTAGAAGTAATGAGCTCACTAGAGTAATCAGCAGTCCAACATCAAAGGAGACATGGGACAAGTTGTAGAGCGTACATGAAGGAGACAGCAAAATCAAGGAGGCTAAATTACAGATACTGAGATCTCAATTTGAAAGCCTGAGAATGAGTGAAGGTGAGACAATTGAGTTTTACTTGAACAGAGTAAACATGATCACCAATGCAATCAGAGCATTGGGTGAAGAGTTGAAGGAGATTCATGTGGTCAAGAAGGTGTTGAGGACACTTCCAAAACAACTATATAATGCCAAGGTGTCAGCCCTTGAAGAAATTGCCACTTTGGATACATTGACCACAGATGAACTACTTGGTATCTTGACTACCTATCAGATGAAAATGCTTGAGCCAGTGCCAACCGAGAAGGAAGCCGCTTTTGAAGCCTTTAAAAAATTGAAAATGAAGGAGCCAGTGGAAAGCTCAAAAGCCGATGCAGAGGAGGACACAGATGATTCAGACGATGAACTTATAGCCTATCTGGATAACAAACTCAAGAAGAGATCTGAAAAGTTCAAAAACAAGTCTTTAATGAGATGTTTCTACTGTGGTGGCTTAGGACACTTTGCCTCTAAGTGCCAGAAGAAGGGTAGAGTGTATGACCCTGATGAAGAAGAGTCTAAAGGAAGCCAAGAAAAGAAAGGAAAGAAGAAGTTCATTCCAAGAAAGAGAAGTTATCTATCAAAGCAAGATGACCTCTCTGATGAGTCTGAGGATGAAAATGATGATGATATTCTCTTTATGGCAAGACTAGAAGAAACTCCTATAGGGAGTGATACAACAAAAAGGAAAAGTGATAGTGTCAAGAAAAGAATTAAAGAAGGTGACAATCCAGATGTTGAAGCAGAGTTGCTTTCTACACTCACAGAACTCAAGTCAGAAAGAAAGAAGAACAAAAACTTGAATGAGCAACTCAATCAAGCAAAGGAGATAAATGCTGAAATTATGGAGACTCTCAGGAAAGCAAAAATAATTGCTGATGATCTTGACAATGATCTTACACAAAAGACATCTGAGTGTAAGAAGCTTGAGGAAGTAATTGTAAGACTTATGGCAGATCTGGCCAAGTCTACAAAGAAGAAAAATCATGCTGAAGCTACTACAAAAGCCCCTCATGTAACCATTCTAAAGTCAAAAGATAAGAATGTCAGGTTACAGGAAGATGAAGAAAGCAACAGTTCTGAAGATGAAGACAAGGAGGAAGACAACATCCTTGATGAGATTCTGAGTTACCAGAGATCCTCTCATATTAAATCTGGACTTGGATACACTGAGCAGCTATCTAAGGAGATAAGAGAAAAGGGATCTGCAAGTAATCCCATTATGTTTGTGAAAGAAAAGGAGAAGGAACCACCAACTATGAAAGCTACTAAAAGCAAGAATGATGAAGAGGGCTTCAAGACAGTCAGGTAAGGCAGTCAGAGAAAACAAAGTCAGCTCCAGAGGAATGGTCAGTTTCAGAGAAATAAGCAGGTACAGAGAATCAAATTCAGAGGATACTATTTTGGCTATAATGCCTATGGGCATAGAGTGGCAGAATATAGAAGACAACAAAGACCTCTACTGTTCATTGACAGAAACAGATTTGCTCCTCTTGCTCATGAGGGAGTAATATGCTATAGATGTGAAAGACTTGGGCATATAATCAGAAACTGCAAAACAATTCTTCCATCTCAAAGGCAAGCTAAGAGAAAGGAAAGAAAAGATCCTCCAAGAAAACCAGTTCAGAGAAAAGAAGAAAATAAAATGGTAAGAAATACAAGGAAGCCTATTGCAGTGAAAGACAAGGCTACATGGGTGGAAAAATCACAGAAGAAAAGGAACAATTCCTTGTTGGTGCAAGCAGCACTTAAAGCAAACAAAGGAAAACAATCTCCATGGATTCTTGATAGTGGATGCTCAACACACATGACTGGCAACAAAGAAAAATTCACAAGCCTCAATGTTGTAGAAGGAGGAACAGTGAAATTTGGGAATAATGAAGGTGCCAGAGTTGAAGGAAGAGGTTCAGTGAACTTTAAGAATGGGAAGATAAAGTCCCACAATATTTTGTATGTTAATGGGCTGAAACATAATCTACTCAGTGTGAGTCAGATATGTGATCAAGGACATGAGATCACTTTCAACAATGAAGGTTTTGTTGTCCATAGGGTTGGAACAGGAAAGGCAGTGGCTGCTGGTGAAAGAACAGTTGGAAATCTGTATGTGTTGACAGATGCCATCAACAAGTGCATGATAACTCAAGAAGATAAAAATTGGTTGTGGTATAGAAGAATGGGACACATTCACATCAAAATCTGACTAAAATAAGCAAAGAGCAAGCAGTGAGAGATCTTCCCATCATAAAGACTCCAGAGAGCCATTTATGTGGTCCATGTCAGAAGGGTAAGCAGGCAAGAGCTACTTATAAATCAAAGGAGTACCATTCAAGTAAACCACTTGACTTGATACACACAGACTTGTGTGGACCTATGAGAACACAGGCCATAGGAGGTGAGAGATACTTCATATTGTTTATAGATGAGTATTCTAGAATGACCTGGGTGATGTTTCTGAAAGATAAAACTGAAGCTCTTGACAAGTTCAAAGCATTCAAGAAGAGAGTGGAAAATGAGACAGGAAACACAATTAAGTGTTTAAGGTCCGATCAAGGTAAAGAATTTACATGGAGTGAATTCTCAAACTTCTGCAGTGAAAGTGGAATCAGGATTCAACATTCAGTAGCAAGAACACCTCAGCAAAATGGAGTGGTTGAAAGGAAAAATAGAATAGTGCAAGAAATGGCTAGAACTATGATGGCAGAAAATAACACAGCAAAGCATTTCTGGAGAGAAGGTATCTATACTGCAGTGCATATCACTAAAAGATGTCTTCTAAGGCCTCATGAGAACAAAACACCCTATGAACTATGGTTTGGGAAGAAAGCTACAGTGAAGTATCTCAAAGTCTTTGGTTCAAAGTGCTACATCAAGCGAAAGGAAGAAAATCTTGGCAAATTTGATGACAGAGCTGATGAAGACATATTCCTTGGATACTCTTTCAAAAGTAAGGAATACAGGTGCTACAACAAGAGGCTAGGAAAAATTGTTGAGAGCTCAGATGTGAAGATTGATGAGAATATAGGAAATCAAAAGGGGACTGAACCAAAAGGGTCCATTATTGAAGGACTTGATGAAGATGACACTCTATCAGTCAACAAAGGGCAGCAGGATGAAGAAGAATCTGAAGTGCAAGAGATTCACACTGACATGCAGAAAGATGGCAGACCAAGAGACAACAGATGGTTGAAAATTCATCCTAATCATCAAGTGATAGGAGATCCAAATGTAGGCATAGAAACCAGAAGGATGAAAGCTACCACCTATTCATTATTGTCTGAGATAGAGCCTAAAACTGTTCATGAGGCTAGCAATGATGAATCTTGGTTGAAAGCTATGAATGATGAGCTTGACCAAATTGAAAAGAACAACCCTTGGGAGCTAGTTCCTAGACCAGCAGACAAGAATGTGATTGGCACAAAGTGGATTTTCAGGAACAAATTAAATGAAGAAGGCCAGGTTGTGAAAAACATGGCCAGACTTGTATGCAAAGGATATGCCCAAGTTGAAGGAATTGATTTTGATGAGACTATTGCACCTGTGGCAAGGCTGGAGTCTATCAGAATGTTCTTAGCATTAGCTGTGCACAAAGGATTCAAGGTTTATCAAATGGATGTGAAATCTACATTCCTGAATGGCAATCTAGAAGAGGAAGTGTACACTGAGCAACCTGAAGGGTTCCAACTCAGTAATGATGAAGATATGGTCTGCAAATTGAAGAAGGCTCTATATGGGTTGAAGCAAGCTCCAAGAGCTTGGTATGAAAGGCTTGATACATATCTGCATAAGTTGGGTCTGCGAAGAGGAGTTGTGGACAGCAACCTATATGTCATGACAGAAGACAGCAGTCAACTGGTAGTTGTGGTCTATGTGGATGACATCATCTTTGGGGGGCACTGTGAGAAGCTTTGCAAGCAGTTTTCTAAGAGGATGAGAACAGAGTTTGAGATGTCTATGCTTGGAGAGATGTCCTACTTTCTAGGGCTGCAAATCTATCAAAGAGAAAATGGCATCTTCATCTCTCAAATGAAGTATACCAAGTAGATGTTGAAGAAATTTGTGATGGAGGACTGTAAACTAGTGGGGACACCAATGACAGTGAATATCAAGCTGAGTTCAGAAGATGATTCTCCAACAGTTGATCAGACCTTGTTTAGGTCAATGATTGGAAGTCTGCTGTACTTGACAGCTTCAAGGCCTGATATTCTGCAAGCAGTATGCTTGGTGGCCAGATTTCAAGCTTGTCCAAAGGAGACTCATCAGATGGCAGTGAAGAGAATACTTAGATATCTGAAAGGCACAACAGACTATGGTTTGTGCTATCCAAAGATTGGAAGTTTCACTTTGACAACTTTTTCAGATGCAGACTGGGCTGGTAGCATTGATGACAGAAAGAGCACTAGTGGTGGTGCATTCTTTTTGGGAGAGAGCTTAGTAGTATGGCACAGCAAGAAACAGGAGTCTGTCTCCTTATCTACAGCAGAGGCATAGTACATTGCAGTAGCAGCTACATGCACTCAGGTAATCTGGATGAAAAGACAGATGTCAGACTTCATTATTATCTGTGAAGAACCAGTGGTCATCAAATGTGATAACATGAGTGCCATCAACATATCCAAGAATCCTGTGCAACACTCAAGGATCAAGCACATTGACATCAGATATCATTATTTGAAGGAGAAAGTGCTTGAAGGGGAAGTGAGATTGGACTTTGTTCCTACAACAGATCAAGTGGCAGAAATCTTCACAAAGGCTCTTCCAAAAGACTCTTTGGAGAAACTCAGAGCTCAGCTAGGAGTAGTGACTTTGAGCACATTGTAGATGGCACATGTGTAGGGGGAGTTGCTGACTACATAGCATCATCCTTCATCTGTAGGATTGGAAAGATGTGGTGGGCACTCCTACATGTGAGGCTATGTAGGGGGAGTTGATATGAAGGGGGAGCTCATACATCCTTTGGGACTTGTTGTCAAAGGGGGAGAAGATGGCATGAAGGTTGTGTCACATTAAGAGAGATACCTCAAGAGGGGGAGGTTTGTTGCCAACAATTCCAAAGGGGGAGATTGTTGAAACCCTGTTCAGACAGTGCAGTAAGTGTTGTCATTGTTGGCAACCTTAGCAGAGAGAGTGATATGAAGGAGAGAGAGTATCTGTAGGACTCTTTGTTAGTCAAGGTGATTGGGTTGATGCAGCAGCCGAAGATTAAGCATGAAAAAGTCCAGCTGAAGAGAGAGAAAAAGGAGAGAGAATGGGTGGGGATCAGGTGGGTCCCACTTTGGGTGGCTAGGCTAGTATGACAGCCAGCCCAGGCCAGCAGGGCTGATAGCCGTGTGCATAGCACCAGCCGAGCGCACAGCACCAGCCATGCGCACAACATGCCACGCACAGCAGGCAGCCGAGCGCACACCACCAGCTGCGCGTACAGCACATGCTGCGCACAGTAGGCAGCCGAGAGCACAACGTCAGCTGAGTGCAAGCAGCAGCAAGCACAGCGCAAGCAGCAGTAGCACGGGGCAGCAGCGCAAGCAGAAACATTGCCGCGCGCGCACCGCAAGCCAGCGCCGCAAGCCACAACAAGGGGCATCGGCATGCATATCAATTGTTCGACGTTATGCCTCAATGAAGCAGGGTTTTTGGACCCTACTGGAATCCAAAACCCTGCAACTGATACTAATGGTTACAGAGGCCATTAGTTATGTTGTCAGGGGTATTTTGGTCCTTTTACAAGAGAGCATATTCTGTATGGGTGGCTCGCATGAAGCCACGGCATCAAGATGCCAGATCAAAGGCTCACAAAAAGGCGGGATTCGGTGTAGGGCCGGATTCGCGCCATGATTCCATCACGCAGTTTCTCATTGGCCGGAAGCAGCATAAAACTATGAGTTGCGAAATCACGAAAGCGGATCAGCGATTCGGCGAAGCGTGCATAGATTGCGCATGCGCATAAGATGCACATCTGATGGATGTCGTGGACTCCGATCGCGCCTAACATGATGAGGCCGATCGGAGGGTCCAGAGAAGCTCCCGCCACACCTTGACCGATTCAGTAGTCTGTATTCGGAGATTCCATCTCCGCCAATCAGGACTCGATAGCAGCATACGGTGGGTCAGAGGCGGACGCTTTATGGTGCGTCGCGGCGCACGGAATCAGGGGGAAATATTCCATTTGGAATAATCTCATCCACCGACCTTCTATTGATGATATCTCGGTCGTCCGATGTCAGATCGAGGCCTATAATATATCAATTTGAAGGATTTTTGAAGTAGAAGATATTGGCAGCAGTTTGAGCTTGAGTATAAAGGCTCTAATGGCGATTTTATTGAGAACCCTCCATTAAAGCTTCTCTAAGAGAGAGAGAGACTCCTACAGGCAGTGTAAGGCCATGAAAGCTTCGTTGAAGCTTGAACAGAGCGAGTGGACCAGCTGTGAGCATCCTATGGAGTTATTCTGGTGAAGAACAAGCTGTGGAGCCCAAGACGAGGCGAGATGCTTGGACAGTGAAACTTGCATCAGTAGCGAGCAAGACCGGGAGGTAAACTCGTACACACAAATCCTATTTACTGTATCAGAGATATATGGGAAGGGTTTGTATGAATATTTGAAATACACATTGTATAACCTGTCAAGTGGGTGCTTGACTGTAGTTGGGTTGGTGCCTAGGACACCGTTGTAGCTGTGAATGCGGTTGATGTTGTAGCATCAGGGTTGTAGGTGCTACTGTAGCATTTCTGTTGTGTATTGGGTATATATGAAACCCTGGTTAGGGTATTGCCCCGTGGAGTAGCCATCACAGTGTGTGATTAGTGAACCACGTTTTATTGTGTGTCCCATACATGTGCTTGTGATTGTGCATTAGAAGTCTATGTGCTGCAAGTCTGGGTGTACACACTTGGCAGGCCAAGCCCCTGGTATGGATACCTGTGGGTGTGTGGTTGGTGTGTGCACAAAATGTGTTTGACAGATTGTCTATGAGAGTGTCTCAAGAAATCAGCTCAAGACAACATTGCATAATTGATCAACAACTCTTGGCAGCCCTTGCATAGCATCAGGCCATAACCAGAATAGTGAAAAGGAATATTTAGTGGTCACTGATTCACCCCCCCTCTCAGTGTCAACCTAGGATTAACAATATTTATTAAGAGAGAATGCATGAATTTACAAAGCAAACACAGATGGAGAGAATAAGAAAGATACAATGGCCCAAACAGTCACAGACAAACTGGAGGAGTCTAATGTTAAACCCCAATAGCAGACTACAAGATGGTTCTTTACACTCTCCAAGTCTGAAATGTTGAGGTGTTTCATCTTTGATCTAATCTCAAAAGCAATAGAAGATGAAATTTGGTTCCATGAACAGGTTGAAAGTATTCCATATGTGCATATTTCTTTCTTACAAAATATGACCAATGGAGGCGCCGAGAGTTAGCTTCACCCCTACATCACAAGCTGAATTCTCTCTAATTAAATTTCTTAAAGATCCAACATCACACACATGGAAGGGGAGCCCAAGGTCTAAAATTAGACCAGCATTTCAGAATGACCATCCAGATTTTTTGAGAGAAATCATGGCACCAGTTTCGAGAAGTGTATAATAAAAATGGGCCAAAAGGAAGATTGATTTCCCAGGCTTCAGGAACTATGCTATGATAAGGACACGATTAATTTTGGGGAAAAATATGGGCTAAATGTCTGTTGTTATCAGGTTGGTTACATTCAGACGAACCCTAGTTTGCTTTCTTACTATATGTTGTTGGCTTTGTTTGTAACTAACTCAGTTTCAATCGGACTTTGTCAATGATTTTGTAACCGTTGATTCTTAAAGATCATTACCCTCAAAAACTAAAACTACCCCTCTAGCTACACCGGCTTCAAAAATCATGCATGAAAAATTATTTGACAAATTGGAGCAAAAAGTCTACTATAACCACCCTTTGTTGTTCTATCTAGGGCTGCAAGTTCAACCTTGACTAGCTCGAAAAGCCCTGAAGCCCTGGGATTATAAAACTACGCTCCACCAGCTATGAAACAAGGTCACTATTGCCCTTAAATTTGAATCTGCTTTTTCAAAGTGTTTGGAGTGTTTTGAGTGTTGGACTACAAGAAAGGCTGTTTATAAATTCCACAAACCACTAACTAATGGTTCTTTGGACCACCAACTAATGGTTTTTTAGACCACTAGGGTGATTTGATGTCTTACACAAACCTTGTAGTTTTGTTTTTTCTCCAGTAATTGTTTTTTGATGTGACCCTCTAAAATCTTTTTATCATGTAAAATTTTTGTTACGTGAAGTCTAATTAACCAGCAATTTGGACCTTCAAAACTTGGAACTTGGCTCTAATACTAGGATAGATATGTGCACTCCTTGTAAAACTCTTCTAATCATGTGGTGGTTTATGGGTCCATTTGTCTCACTTCAATATAAAATTTAGTCTTGGTTTTGATAAGGTAGCGACTTCTAATAATGCAAATTCAAATAGGAAAGGTCCCATCTCTTTCGTGAAAGAGAGTGAAAAGGGCAAGGTTCCAATGGTTTATGTTCAAGAAGAAAATCATGTTCCTATTCCACAAACTAATAATGCAAGGCAAGGTAGGAGAGTGGAGAAGAGTAACGTCTATGGAGGAAATTATCCCAGTACACCGCAGAGACAGATGAGGTATATGGCTCCTTCTAGGTCAAGATCTCATTTTTAGGGATATTGTTATAAATGCAATATTTATGGTCACAAGATAGCTACTTGCAAATTCAATCTGAGAGAAATTAGATTTGAAAGTAGAAATCAGTTTGCTCAGAAAATTTTGTTGAGTGCTATAACTGTAACAATTTTGGGCATATAGCAAGGAACTGCAGAATCGTCTTTCCCCCTATGCCACCTCCACAAAGACAGTATGACAGAATTAGAAGCAAGATTCCAAGACAGAATCAAGATGAATGATCAAAAACAAAGAAGAGAGTATGGGTTCAGAAAAATAGCTCTTTGATTGTACATACAACTTTCAAGGCACAAAATAGCTCTACACCATGGATTCTTGACAGTGGATGTTTGAGTCACATGACAGGAGATAATAAGAGGCTTCAGAAGCCTCAACATTATGAAGGAGGCTCAGTCAAGTTTGGTAACGATATTGATGCAAAGATTATTGGGAAGGGAAGCATTAGTCTCAATAATGGGAAGGTATAATCTCATGAGGTTCTCTATGTTTCAGGTTTGAAACATAATCTATTGAGTGTCAGTCAGCTTTGTGATAGGAGTCACAGAGTAATTTTTTAGTGATCAAGGATGTGAGATTCGAAGGACTGACAGTGGAAAATTGATGGCAACTGGAAAGAGAGCGTCCGGAAAAATTTATACATTGTCTGAAGATTTTTAAGAAAATTGCATGTTGAGTCAAGAAGAAGAAACATGGCTATGGTACAAAAGATTGGGGCATATTGGCTTTAAAAATTTAACAAAGATTTCCAATAAAAATGCTGTAAGAGATATCCCTTCTTTGAAGAAGCCCACCAATGGCATATGTGCATCTTGTCAGAAAGGGAAGTAGACAAGAGCATCATTTAAACCAAAAGATTACCATACTACTCAACCACTTGAGAATGTTCACACAGATCTATGTGGGCCAGTGAGAACACAGAGCATCTCAGGAGAGAGGTACTTTATTCTATTCATAGTTGACTACTATAGGATGACTTGGGTAATGTTCTTGAAAAATAAGTCAGAGGCTCTTGCAAAGTTTAAAATCTTCAAAGCTCACGTTGAAAATGTGACAAGAAAGAAAATTAAATCTTTGAGGTCTGACAGGGGAGGAGAATACACCTGGATTAATTTTGTAGAGTTTTGTTCTGAGAATAGCATCAAGAGACAGACTTCAGCTCCTAGAACACCATAGTAGAATGGTGTTGCAGAAAGAAAAAATAGAACTGTTCAAGAGATGGCCAGGACTATGTTGACAGAAAATGACATGGGAAACAAATTCTGGAGAGAAGCAGTGCATACAGCAGTATATGTTTAGAACAGGTGTATGTTGAGACAACATGAAGACAAGACTCCTTATGAATTATGGTTTGGTAAAAAGGCCACAGCAAAGCACTTCAAGGTGTTTGGTAGTAAATGTTATATAAAAAATACCAATCATGATTTAGGGAAGTTTGATGATAGGGCAGATGAAGGAATTTTTCTTGGCTACTCCACCTCTAGCAAAGCATATAAATATTACAACAAGAAGCTTGGTAAAATTGTTGAGAGTGCAGATGTGAGAGTTGATGAGCACAAAAATTCTCCTACAGAGTCAAACAATGATCCTCCTATTTTTGAGGATTTGGACAGTGAGAAGAATAACAGTGAAACAAAAAAAGAACAAAATGTGACAAATGTGCCAGAATAGAGAGCTGTAGTTGATATAGAAGAAAGAGAAGAGCAGTCAGATTCTAAGGCAGATAGGCAAAACAAAAGTGGCTCAAGCAGAGTAAAAAAGAATCATCCTGAACAATTGATTCTTGGTGATCCCTCAACTGGTATGCAAACAAGGAAGGTGAGACAACCAAAACAAATATTTTCTTTATTATCTAACATTGAACCAAAGTCGGTTGGAGAGGCATTTGAAGATGCTAGTTGGCTCAAGGCAATGAATGAAGAGTTGGATAAAATAGAGAAAAATAAAACTTGGGAATTAGTCCCAAGGCCTACAGATATGAATGTTATTGGCACTAAATGGGTCTACAAGAACATACTCAATGAAGATGGCAAAATTATAAGGAACAAGGCCAGATTGGTTTGTAAAGGATATGCTCAGGTTGAGGGCATTGATTTTGAAGAATCATTTGCTCCTGTTGCTAGGTTGGAAGCAATCAGGATGTTTCTTGCCTTTGCAGTGTATAAGAACTTCAAAGTTTATCAAATGGATGTCAAGTCAGCTTTTTTAAATGGTGACTTAGAAGAGGAGGTATACATTGAGCAACCAGATGGATTCCAACTAAGTGAGGACCCTACACTTGTTTGTAAACTGAAGAAAGCATTGTATGGGTTGAAGCAAGCACCAAGAGCATGGTATTCCAGACTGGACAATTATCTCTATAAGTTGGGGTTCAAGAATGGTCTGGTTGATAGCAATTTATATGTTAAATATATTGATGGTAGTCAGACAATTGTGATTGTATATGTAGATGATATCATCTTTGCAGGCCAAAAGGATGAATTATGTTAGGACTTCGCTCAGAGAATACAAGATGAGTTTGAGATGTCCATGATTGGGGAACTATCTTATTTTTTAGTTCTGTGGATCAGTTAGTTAAAGAATGGATTCTTTTTATCTCAGACTAAATATGTGAAATAAATATTGAAGAAGTTCACAATAGGAGACTGTACACCAAGGAGCACTCCAATGATGACAAGCTACAAGCTAAGCAGAGATGATGACTCTCCATCAGTTGACCACACTAAGTATAGGTCAATGATTAGAAGTCTGCTTTACTTGACTGCTACAAGGCCAGATATTCTACAGTCTGTTTGCATGGAAGCTAGATATCAAGCTAGCCCAAAAGAGACACATGTCGTAGCTGTGAAGAGAATTTTCAGATATTTGAAGGGGACTATGGGCTATGGTCTTTGGTATGTAAAAAGCAAGGATCTGAAATTATCTTCTTACTCTGATGCAGATTGGACAGGATGTATTGATGATAGGAAGAGCACTAGTGGAGGTGCTTTTTATCTTTGCAGAAATTTGGTGGCTTGGCACAGTAAGAAGCAAGAGTCAGTGTCATTATCTATGGTAGAGGCAGAATACATTGCAGCTACTTCATGTTGCACACAAGTGTTATGGATGAAGCAGATGTTGAAGGATCT
>CM053270.1:26595252-26614592 GCA_028583415.1 Protea cynaroides
AACCCAGTCTAAATCTTGGTTTTGTGTCGTGACAGGTCTTCCGATCATCACCGGGCCAGACGGGACAAGCGGATGACAAATAGGTATGAAATCTGACCAAAGACGACCAAATAGTCATCATTTTATGTTGACCGATCGATGGTACCGGTCTTGGTACCGGTCGACCGGTATGGCTTGCGCAGCTAAGTGCGGGGATCTAGAAATTGGTCTCTACGGGTCCCATTTTCCTGATTTCGAATCCTAGAAGTTTCCTAATGCTATGGGGGTTACTAAACCCTATTTTTAGCTTATAAATGCACCCTTAAGCCTCCTCAAATCCTTTCCATTGTCTCTCGCAAACCCTAGAGAAAAGAAAGAGGTTGGAAAGGGGAAGGAGCTAGGAAGAAGAAGAAGGTGCCGCCATTACCGTTCGACGAAGCTCGTGCTACGCCAGTCAACGGTAAGTGTTTTAACTATTATTCTTATCCTATATTAGTTGTGTGGGTGGATCAATACCATGCAAAGTAGGTATTGATCTAAAACCCTAAATTTTCCAATAAACCCTAAGTTGCCGTCAAACCCTAGATTCGAGTTTTGAGATGATATTCTTCGAAACGAGACTTGAATGAGTTGGGGATAACTCTAACTCCAAGTTTAGACATAGAATGGATAGGAGAAACCTTGGAAATCCATGGAGGATGATCGACGGCAGTCGAAAACCCATGTATGGTCTTCCAGAGACGTACCGGTCGACTATACTGGTGGCACATGGTGCGACCGGTATGTTGCCACCGGTATCCCTCGTGAGGCTGGTCTGTGGGGACCGGCTGACCATACCGGTCGCCAGTCTTTCCCATAGAGCTGTGACCGGTACATGCCACCGGTCAACTCTGTGAGTGTATTTTTGTAACTTTGTTGGTTTCCGACCAACATGAAACCCTAAGAAAAATATTCTAATGAAACCCTAATAATATTGTAGGACTTTGTGACTTCCCGTTTAGATCTTGCGACGTGGAGCAAGCTAACAAACGAGCGTCAGGTAAGGGAATCTGACCTAAACCTAATAATTAATGGACAGTAAATTGTTGTTAATCACCTGATTATATGAGATGTGTTGTTTCTGCATATTCACATGCCATCCTTTACTTTCGGTTATTATTACTATTCATGCATTTATAGGATGTGATTGTTAGGCATATGATTGTTTTCGTTAGTGTGTGGAGTGGGGCATGGGCCTGGGATCGCTCTTCACATTAGCACCTTTTTGTAGTATTCTGTCTTAACATGCTTGGTACGGGTGGGGCATCAGGGGAAGGTCGTGGTACGGTGGTCTTCGATATTGATGTTGTCCCGGCCACTGTTATGTGGTATTGTGGTCTCCGAGTCGACGCTGGCTTATCCACGATGCTTTAGCTTTATCTCTATGCCGTAGGGAGTAATGTTGGGACAGGGTCTACCTGCGTATTGTTTCTATCCTAGTGAGTTAGTTGCGGAGAGGGCATTAGGGGAGGTGTGGGAATGCCTTAGCTATATCTCTATGCCGTAGACGGCTATACTGGGATAGAGCGTACATTGATGACATATAGGATTGGTTAGTTGCGAGCCTAGTTTGCGAGCCCTGACCAGTAGGGGCTTAGGTACTGGTATGGGTAGAGTATCGGGGGAGGTACGTTGGTATCTTAGCTCTCTCTCTATTCCATGATGGGTGCATGTGGGCCAATGGGGGTGTGAACCATGAGGTGCCACACACTCGTGTATAGAGGTGCGGGGGCCACCAAACCTTTCTATAGCACAATTGCAAACTTAAACCAGACCACAGCATAAAACTGATTGTTACTCATGCATAATATTGTGAAACTGTCTGATTGTCTTACTGAGCTGTGTTGTGAGCTCACCCTTTGTACGTACATTGTTTTAGATGTTGATGCAGGTTACACTGTGGATGACTACATGAATGCTCCTGTGTATGGTGGTGTTGCGGCGTTGGTCGTACAGGTAGGAGAGGACGAGCATGACGCTTTATGGGAGTGCCCTTTCTGCGTGTACCTTTGATTTATTTTCTTTATTTAATTTCCTTATTTTTGATTGGATTAAAGGGATGTAATGATATTATTTTATGTGTTTGAATTTGGATATTTGGATATTTATTTAAGTTATCAATAGATACTCAGTTCGTTTTATTTAAAGTCTTCCGCTGTATATTTATATTCTGATTGTGGATATGTGTAATGGTTTGTATGAGTGGACACGGCCTATTCGAGATCCTGGTGTGAACCGTTGGTTCAATGACGGTTCACTCACACCATTCTGGTTGGATCAAAATTGGGGTGTGACAACTTGGTATCAGAGCCCTCGGGCTTTGTCCAACAAACCATATTGCACCTAACTAAGTCGACGAACTGAGTTAGGAAATATTAAAAATTTTAATACAAACACACCCTAAGCATTGTTTGATACCTGAGACAGACTAAGGAAGAGAATAATGTATTATTCTAAATATGAAACTTAACATGTACACACACACTAGATAGGTGAAACATGAAACTTTCATTAAATAAGAAATCAAGTATCAAACGAAATAATGCTACAGGGTACAGTCCACAAACCGGACAGTTACCTTGTTATATAACAGTCATATGCAAAAGAGAATAAAATAAAAGGGGACAATCATGGGGTCGGGGGCCTGGGAGGAATAGGGTCTGCTATGTCATAGTCTCATTCGTAAGCAACCCTGAGCCAGTGCACCTGATCCTGTGTGACCCTGAGACTGCGAGCCAACTGCGCCAAGTCGCGGCTCATCTCGCGGTGAGTGTCCCTGATCTCCATCATGATACCCATCATGGTGTCGGAGGGAGGCTGAGATGGTCCAGCGGTAGAGGTAGATGGTGGTGCTGCTGGTGTAGGCTGTGGAGCTGGCACTGGTACACCCTCGGCCCTATCCTCGTCATCATCCCGCTCGAGCTCGACTGCATAGGCTGCATTGGCTGCTGCTGCTGCTGCCGCCGCGGCTGCTACCCTCCCAAGAGGGCGAGGGCGAGCCTCCAACTCGTCATCGCTAACTGGCAGATCAACCATCTGCATCCTCTAAATGGTGTCCCAGTCTATATCGGACGTCATAGTATCCTCAACGGTCACCTCGCCTCTCATGCTCACGCCCAGACGACGTAACAGGGAGGTGATGAGACGACCATATGGTAGGTTACTGGCCTGATCGGCCAGGGTCGCCTAATGCATGGTCCTAATGATGAGGTATGGGAGAGAGACCCGCTCCCAGTGCAGACGCAGTAAGTGATGTACTGAGTGAGCTGGGATAACTCACTATAATGGCCGCTCTGGGGGACGATGTTGTGCTGGATGATGCGACTGTAGACCCGAGGTACAGGTCTCAAGCTAGCCGCCTTCATAGGAGCCCCAGGGTTAAGGATCTGATGAGCTATCTCTCGACGCAGGTCCTCAGTTAGATAGCCCTTCGCTTTGGGAGGGTAATATACTAGGTCTCCATCATTTGGAACCCCTAGAAGGTCGGCCAGCTGATGGGTGTTAAAGGAAATGGGAACACCCCGGACATAACTGGAGATACGTAAATCCCTACCTTGGTTGGGATCGTTCACATCTCCGTGCAGCTCCAGGTTAGGAAAGAAATGCTTAACCAGGTTAGGACGGGTGGTGTAGGTGTATGAAATGACGGGCAACCAACCAAGCCTGTCTAACGCCGGTCGCACGTCGAACCGGTCTAATTGCTCCAAGTTAACCCGACGCCCGTATTCTATGCTCTTAATATCGAACCACGAGAATCGAGCTTGTGCCTCAACAGATCGAAACCAGTGCTCGTCAAGATGGGAGACTGGTGGCTGGGGAGCAGTGAGGGCGTTTCCTTAGAGCACGTCGAGGAGCCATTTTCAATCTGCAAAACCAAAAGAAAAACAAGATAAAAGTTAGAAATTGATGAAAATTATCAAAATTTCGGCAGCATAACGACTATAAATTGGGAAAAAGCCTCGAACTCACCCAAAAACATGGGGAGGAGGACTTACGTAACCCCCACACTCTTCAACAAACCAATCACAAGCAATCACAATGAGAAATTTCAAGAAATTGAGAAAAATCAAGAATTTTCAAAAAATTTGGGAAAACCTATGTCAAAAGGTGTAAAAATTCGATTTTTATCAAAACCATTCGGTGAAACCCCAAATTGGTTGAGGGCTTTTGCTCTTGGGGGTCCCTAAACCCTTTCCTAACCGAAGGAAAAGAGTTCCTGCGGTTGAAACATCTCGAACAAAGAAAAACCTAAATTTCTACATATAGACGATATGGAAAATATCTAAAAACATGAGAGAGAGGGAAGAGACCTACCTGGAGACGATGTGCTAGTTCTTGAATGGGAGGAATCGGCTTCAATAGCACCGGTCGTACTGTAGCAACTCGGAACCTAGAGGAGAATAGCCACCGGAGAGAAAGAGGAAAAGAAAAAGTGAGAAATTTCTCACTTTTTCACGATTTTAAAGCCAATTTGGGCATACCGGTCGACGGTTTTGCCTATACCGGTCGACCGGTATCACCCCAGGTGTGCGAGCGCTATGTCTCGGTCAGAATTCAAATTCTGACCGGTCGACTATACCGGTCGCAACACTGTATACAGAGTGTCGACCGGTATCTCCTAGACTTGCGATCGCAATGTCTCGGTCAGAAATTAAATTCTGACCGGTCGACTATACCGGTCGCGGCATATTCTACAGAGGTGCGACCGGTATGCACCAGAAAAGCTTGAAAATTTCTAGAAAAAATTTTAAAAATTATGTAAATTGAAATTTTACTTCTCGACTATTTCCCCTATATTATTCAAGACTAACACTACTATTATTGTGGTTCTCACGTGTTATATCTTCTTCTCAGATCCAAACAGAATAGTTTGAGATGGTGGGAGGAAATGGTCGTAGGGGTCAGAAGCGTCATCAGGCCAGGATGCGCCTAGAGGAAGAACAGGTTGTGCGAGACCATGTTAGAGAGCCAAGTTCGGAAGTGGAGGAGGAACAGGTTCCAGAAGTACCAACAAATTTACCTGGGCCGCCCCACAGGGATTCAGAGACCATTGTTACAGACCTGGTCTATCAGATGCAAGCTCAACAGAAGGAGTTCCTGAGAGAGGTACTGAAGATGCTCAGGCCAACAGGTTCTGTTCACACGGGAGGTACGCCTGAGTCTGGAGAGAGAAATACTTCACAGCCGATGCAGGGTAGCCCAAGGCCGATGGGCCAAGCATAAAATGTACCACCACCGCATCAGTTCCCATCGCCTTCTGCTTACCCGAGAGCTTATCCGTACCCACCACCATGGTACGGAGCAGTCACGCAGGGACAGCATGATCTGAGCAGAGCGGTGGATAGATTTCTGAAGTTGAAGCCTTCATCATTCACTGGTAGAACAGGGAAACCATTGTGGCCAGCACAGTGGGTTGCAGAGATGGAGAAGAATTTTTGTCTGATGACATGTACAGAGGAGGAAAAGGTCTTATTTGCTACTCACATGCTAAGAGAAGATGCAAATGCTTGGTGAAATTCTACACGGGCATACCTGGAGACTAAGTATACACTGGTAGACTAGGAAGTGTTTAAAGCTGCCTTCTTCGATAAATATTTTCCGAAGAGTTTCAGGGATCAAATGGAGAAGGAGTTCCTCAACCTACAGCAATCTCAGTCGACCGTGGATGCTTATCAGCAGAGGTATGAAGAACTATTCTTCTTCGCACCGGCAAGTATGCAAGAGGAAGAGACCAAGACACGTAGGTTCACCATGGGACTACGTGGGAGCATCAGAGATCACATCTTGGGTCTGGACAAGAAGATCTATAACGAGGCTGTGCAGGTTGCGAGGGTAATAGAGTCCAGTCAGAGGGACAGCTTCTTTGCTCAGAATAGGGGAGTGAAGAGACCTGCTAGTGAGAGTTCGGGTGGCGGTAATACTAGACCATTCCGCCCATATAGGGCTCCGACCGCTGCAGTGCCTGCAAGGAACAATGCGGCACCACCTGTGCCACAAAATGCCGGATACAACCCGAACATAAAGTGTTTCAACTGCCAGCAAGTGGGTCATATTGCAAGGACCTGCACTCTACCTAAGAAACAACCGCCCCAGCAAGGAAGAATTTATGCGGTCATCACTGAGGAGGCAGCCGCATCACCGGATGTGGTCACTGGTACGACTCTATCCCTTACTATTTGGCTTATCTTTATCATTTGTGTGTATGCGCATATAGAACTAAGGGATAATAAAAAATTCTAGGAATTGTAAATGTAGCTGGTATACCTGCCAGAGTACTATTTGACTCTGGGGCCACGCACTCCTTTGTTTCGATTTCTTTTGGGAAGCGAATGGAGTTACCAATCAAGCACCTGAACCCAAGCTTGATGGTTCGCTCTCCACTAGGAGTCGAAGTGGCTTTGACCGATTACTATGGACCATGTACTGTATGTATTGAGGGCCGAGACTTAGAAGCAAACCTAGTACTACTCGAGATGGCAGACTTTGATGTCATTTTGGGAATGGATTGGCTAGGCCATCATTCAGCCATCCTTTTATGTGGTGAAAGGAAGCTTGTGCTTATTGACAAAGAGGGAAGGGAGTATAGTTTCGTTGGGATCAAGCTATCTAGGAAGCGGAAGCTGATTCTCTCTGCCCTAAAAGCCAAGCGATGCTTGGAGAAAGGGGGAGTGGGGTATCTGGTATCTGTAGTTGACGTCACTGCCGAGGTGCCAAAGATGGAAGATCTAGAGGTGGTACGAGAGTTTCCAGATGTATTTCCAGAAGATCTCCCAGGTTTACCACCAGATAGGGCTACAGAATTTGTGATAGACCTTATGCCAGGTTCGGCGCCGGTGTCTAAAGCACCATACAGAATGGCCCCGACCGAGTTAAAGGAGTTGAAGACCCAGTTACAAGAATTATTGGATAACGGCTTCATACGACCTAGTATATCGCCTTGGGGAGCACCTGTTTTATTTGTTAAGAAGAAGGACGGAAGTGTAAGGCTATGCGTTGACTACCGTGAGCTGAACAAGTTGACGATCAAGAATCGGTATCCTTTGCCTAGGATCGATGATTTGTTTGACCAGTTACAGGGTGCAAAGGTTTTCTCGAAGATTGATCTCCTATCGGGGTATCACCAACTGAAGATCAAGGCCGGAGATATTCCGAAGACTGCTTTTAGAACGAGGTACGGGCATTATGAGTTTCTAGATATGTCTTTCGGGTTGACCAATGCTCCAGCGTCGTTTATGGAACTGATGAACCGAGTGTTTCATGATATGTTGGACACTTCGGTCATCGTATTCATCGATGACATATTGATCTACTCTAACGACATGGAGACTCATACATCGCACTTGGGGGCAGCCCTACAACGGCTGAGACAGGAGAAGCTTTATGCTAAGTTCAAGAAGTGTGAGTTTTGGCTGAAGGAAGTGGCTTTCTTGGGCCATGTTGTATCTGAGGACGGTATCAAGGTTGATCCAAGCAAGATAGCTGCTGTAGTAGGATGGGAAGCACCAAAATCTGTTGCGGAAATTCGTAGTTCCCTTGGGTTGGCTGGTTATTATAGAAGATTCGTGGAAGATTACTCCAGGATCGCTGTTCCACTCACCAGATTGACCAAGAAGGGAGAGAAATTCATATGGACAGATGAGTGTGAGAAGTGCTTTCAGACTTTGAAGTCAAGACTAGTCTCTGCACCTATTTTGACCATCCCAGAACCAAGTGTACCGTTTACTTTATATACGGATGCTTCAGGGTTGGGTATTGGGTGTGTATTGATGCAAGGAGAACAGGTGATTGCATACGCATCAAGAGAGTTAAAGGAACATGAGAAGAACTATCCTACTCATGATTTGGAGCTAGCAGCGGTTATACATGCAATCAAGACTTGGAGACACTACTTGTACGGTGAGAAGTTTCAGATCAAGTCAGATCACAAGAGCTTAACCTACCTTTTCACTCAGAAGGATTTGAACATGAGACAGAGGAGATGGCTGGAATTGTTAAAAGATTATGACTGTGACATCCAGTACCATCCGGTAAAGCAAATGTGGTGGCTGACGCCTTAACCAGAAAGTGGGCATCAAAACCTGAGGCAGGACCAAGTACAAATGCTGCATTATGTGCCGCAGCTTCAAGTTCAACCGAAGGTGATGAAGAGTATATAATTGAAACTGCAGAAGATCCAGTTTAGCAAGGCTTAATTCATAAGTTCACCATGATGTTCGCAGCTTTGAAGATCTCACCGGATCTAGTTGATGAAGTCAAGGTAGCAATCCTACAGGATCCTCATCTCAAGACAGTGCAAGAAGACTTAGAGAAGGGTACGAGCAATCCTGACTTTACCTTGGATTCAGACAGGGTACTCAGGTATCGTGGACATTTATGTATACCGGAGAGTGAAGACTGCGATATCAGAGATCGAGTTATGACTGAAGCTCATTACACTCCATATTCGGTACATCCGGGAAGTACCAAAATGTACCATGATTTAAGAAGACTATATTGGTGAAGGGGTATGAAAGCAGATATAGCTCGTTTCGTGTGCCAGTGTCTGAATTGTCAACAAGTTAAAGCGAAAAGGCAGAGACCCGCAGGTTTGCTACAGCCATTACCAGAACCTGCATGGAAGTGGGATTGTATTACCATGGATTTTGTTACTGGCCTACCTTTGACACCAAGGTCAGTGGATGCAGTTTGGGTTATAGTAGATCGAATCACCAAGATAGCTCAATTTATTATGGTCAGACCTCAGTATACCATGGAGAAACTGGCCAAGTTATATGTGGATAATATAGTCAGACTTCATGGCGTTACAGAGAGTATAGTATCTGACAGAGATCCCCGTTTTACATTAAAGTTCTGGGAGGGATTACAGAAAGCTATGGGAACGAAGTTGAAGTTCAGCACAGCTTTTCACCCTCAGACAGATGGACAGTCAGAGCGAACTATTTAAATATTGGAAGATATGCTCTGAGCTTGTACAATAGATTTCAAGGGAGCTTGGGATGAGAAGCTATCACTTATCGAGTTTGCTTACAACAACAGTTATCAGGCTACAATTCAGATGACCCCATATGAAGCACTCTATGGGAAGAAGTGTCATACACCTCTGTTATGGAACGAAGTGTGGGAAAGAAGAATTGTAGGACCGGAGTTTGTTGAAGAAACTTGCCGAGTGATTGATCAAATCAAGGAGAGAGTAAAGACGGCTCAAGTTCGACAGAAGCACTATGCGGATAATCAACGTCGGGATCTGGAGTTTGCAGTGGGTGACAAAGTGTTCTTGAAGGTATCACCGGTGCGAGGTCTGAAACGGTTTGGTAAGAAGGGGAAGTTTTTCCCCAGGTATGTGGGACCATATGAGATATTGAACTGACATGGTAATGTAGCATATCAATTGGCTCTACCACCATCTATGTCCAGCGTTCATAACGTGTTCCACGTATCATTACTGAAGAAGTATGTCAGAGATCCATCGCACATCTTGACCGCTGATCCCCCAGACTTGACTGTAGACTTAACATTCGAAGTGGTGCCCGTGATGCTCTCGAGTCGAAAAGTTCAGCAACTTCGAACCAAGGATATCCATTATGTGAAGGTGCATTGGAGAAGCCAAAATGTTGAGGAAATTACTTGGGAAGAGGAGAGCGTGATGAGGAAGGAGTATCCTAACCTTTTCGACGATCAAGGTACGTTCAAATTTTGAGGCCGAAATTTATTTTAAGGGTGGGGGAGTTGTAGAACCTACATGCAAATTTCGGGGACAAAATTTCTTTTAAGGGTGGTGGAGTTGTAAGACTCCGTAAACCCGGTCTAAATCTTGGTTTTGTGTCGTGACAGGTCTTCCGATCATCACCGGGCCAGACGGGACAAGCGGATGACAAACAGGTATGAAATCGGACCAAAGACGACCAAATAGTCATCATTTTATGTTGACCGGTCAATGGTACCGGTCATGGTACCGGTCAACCGGTATGACTTGCGCAGCTAAGTGTGCGGATCTGGAAATTGGTCTCTGCGGGTCCCATTTTTCAGATTTCGAATCCTAGAAGTTTCCTAATCCTAGTAGGGTTACTAAACCCTATTTTTAGCCTATAAATACACCCTTAAGCCTCCTCAAATCGTTTTCATTGTCTCTCGCAAACCCTATTGAAAAGAAAGAGGTTGGAAAGGGGAAGGAGCTAGGAAGAAGAAGAAGGGGCCGCCATTACCATTCGACGAAGCTCGCGCTACGCCAGTCAACGGTAAGTGTTTTACTATTCTTCTTATCCTATGTTAGTTGTGTGGGTGGATCAATACCATGCAAAGTAGGTATTGATCTAAAACCCTAAATTGGCCAATAAACCCTAGATTCGAGTTTCGAGATGATATTCATCGAAACGAGACTTGAATGAGTTGGGGATAACTCTAACTCCAAGTTTAAACTTAGAATGGATAGGAGAAACCTTGGAAATCCATGGAGGATGATCGACGGTAGTCGAAAACCCATGTATGGTCTTCCGGAGACATACCGGTCGACTATACCGGTTGCACATGGTGCGATCGGTATGTTGCCACCGGTATCCCTCGGGAGGCTGGTCTGTGGGGACCGGCTGACCATACCGGTCGCCAGTCTTTCCCACAGAGCTGTGACCAGTACATGCCACCGGTCAACTCTGTGAGTGTATTTTTGTAACTTTGTTGGTTTCCGACCAACATGAAACCCTAAGAAAAATATTCTAATGAAACCCTAATAATATTGTAGGACTTTGTGACTTCCCGTTTAGATCTTGCGACGTGGAGCAAGCTAACAAACGAGCGTCAGGTAAGGGAATCTGACCTAAACCTAATAATTAATGGACAGTAAATTGTTGTTAATCACCTGATTATATGAGATGTGTTGTTTCTGCATATTCACATGCCATCCTTTACTTTCGGTTATTATTACTATTCATGCATTTATAGGATGTGATTGTTAGGCATATGATTGTTTTCGTTAGTGTGTGGAGTGGGGCATGGGCCTGGGATCGCTCTTCACATTAGCACCTTTTTGTAGTATTCTGTCTTAACATGCTTGGTACGGGTGGGGCATCAGGGGAAGGTCGTTGTACGGTGGTCTCCGATATTGATGTTGTCCCGGCCACTGTTATGTGGTACTGTGGTCTCCGAGTCGACGTTGGCTTGTCCACGATGCTTTAGCTCTATCTCTATGTCGTAGGGAGTTATGTTGGGATAGGGTCTACCTGCGTATTATTTCTATCCTAGTGAGTTAGTTGCGGATAGGGCATCAGGGGAGATGTGGGAATGCCTTAGCTCTATCTCTATGCCGTAGACAGCTGTACTGGGATAGATCGTACATTGATGACATATAGGATTGGTTAGTTGCGAGCCCAGTTTGCGAGCCCTGGCCAGTAGGGGCTTAGGTACTGGTATGGGTAGAGTATCAGGGGAGGTACGTGGGTATCTTAGCTCTATCTCTATTCCATGATGGGTGCATGTGGGCCAATGGGGGTGTGAACCATGAGGTGCCACACACTCGTGTATAGAGGTGCGGGGGCCACCAAACCTTTCTATAGCATAATTGCAAACTTAAACCAGACCACAGCATAAAACTGATTGTTACTCATGTATAATATTGTGAAACTGTTTGATTGTCTTACTGAGCTGTGTTGTGAGCTCACCCTTTGTACGTACATTGTTTTAGATGTTGATGCAGGTTACACTGTGGATGACTACAAGAATGCTCCTGTGTATGGTGGTGTTGCGGCGTTGGACGTACAGGCAGGAGAGGACGAGCATGACGCTTCATGCGAGTGCCCTTTCTGCGTGTACATTTGATTTGTTTTCTTTATTTAATTTCCTTATTTTTGATTGAATTAAAGGGATGTAATGATATTATTTTATGTGTTTGAATTTGGATAATTGGATATTTATTTAAGTTATCAATAGATACTCAGTTCGTTTTATTTAAAGTCTTCCGCTGTATATTTATATTCTGATTGTGGTTATGTGTAATGGTTTGTATGAGTGGACACGGCCTATTCGAGATCCTGGTGTGAACCGTTGGTTCAATGACGGTTCACTCACACCATTCTGGTTGGATTAGAATTGGGGTGTGACAGGGATGACTTATCTTAGTCCATTAAGCTAGGATACGGGTACCTGCATTAGTAATATTCTTGGTTTAGGTTTCATTTTAAGTGCTCGTAAGATGGACTTGGAGCACATCCAGAGAATTAAAGTGAAGCTTACTACTATGATGCTAGGAGGAAGCCTATGATGGGGGAATGCTGGTAGATGCCAGGTCGTTGTACTTGGGTCGTATCTTCATTCTTTGGGTCATGTTTCACACGCGGCACGGCCAACTTTGTTTCATTCACCTCTTTTTTTGGCTAAAAGTCTACTTTTTTTGAATTTTTATATGAAAAGGAAAAAGAATTTACAACTAAAGCACCACTAGACAGGCAACCCATCTATAGCCAATAAGCCGTAGCAGGAACCACCAGTAGGACAAGAAAAATAGACAACCATCCAAAATAAAATATTAAACCAGACCATCATCCTGCTCCCCTCTTACTTCAGGATATCCTTGGAGAGAAGGTTGAAGGTCTAGTATCCTAATTTTGATTTCCTATAACTGTAGCAGTAATCTCTTTCAGATTTACCCAAGATGTCTGACCCGCATCAAACCCCTGTGACTGTCCCTTTCCTGGGCGACCATGTTGGCACTTTCCTACCTCTGTAAAAGCCCCATCTGTCATCTGCATTGCCTCATCAGCATTGACTAGAGCTCTATCCCCATACTCTACATATGGAAATACCACTTCCACGCGACCATTTTGACCCACCATTAAAGTTCCACTCAGAGGAGAGGTAATATTTTGGCCAGATGATTTGACCCCCTGATTCACCACTTCAACACCCACTTGAACTAAAGGCAACCTCTGCTGGGCACTCCTATCGACAACACAGTCAGACCTCACACCCTCCTTAGAAAACTAGGTAGCCACTGCATTAGGCTGCCCTATAGCATTACTCACACCCTCCTTAGTAGATCGAATTTCACTTTCTTCCCTATCTTCAACCTCCTCATCATCATATGAACCATCATTATCATCATTTTTTGTGTCCTTATCTTCTGTCACATCTGTCCACCAACCTAAAGGTATCCCTGATACAACACCCAGATCAGTCCCATTACCATCAATAGTTGGCCTTTTTACTTCCTCCACAAACGATTGTCTCTTAGTCTCCTCCCCCTCTTTGTTAGAGCCAACTTCCTATGCACCATTACCCATGCTCACTGGTCTGTTAGTAGGATGCAATCCCTCTTTATGAACAAATGGACAATTCTCTGCCCTATGTCCAAAAGATTTACATTCTTGGCAATGAAGAGGACGTTCTTCATATTCCATAACTTATTGGAATAGAAAGTGTTGTCCTCTAAACTGATGCCCAACAATGACCTCATCAAGGTGTGGCCACCAATCTCCATCTCCACCTGTAGCCTCATAAAACATCCCATAACCTTATTTCTGGTATTGTTTTCAACATCAACCGGTTTGCCCAACGCCTTTTTGATCGAGAAGAGGAGATCTTGATTCCAATATTCCAGTCCTAGCCTAGGAAGATGCACCCATTGTAGGTATCGTCTGACCTATTCTTTGTCTATACTAAACCTTGCATATCAAAGCTGCAGTCTCAATACCTACCCATTAATTCTAGTGGATCCTCTCTTTTAGAGAGCCAATAAAGCTTCGTTCAAGAAAAACCAAAATATGAAGTATCCTCTACCCATTGCGGTCATCTCGAATTTAGAAGATGGACCCCATTGGTCAGCAAGCATTCTATAGATATCCTTCAACTGAACACCTCTAGTGTATACTCATCCCACTACAGCCAATTGATATAAGGCAACTTGTTTATCCACCACTGTTTGCGAAAAACCACTCTAGTAACCCCTCTTAAAACTTTTGGGTCAGGTAGAGAGGAAATATCTGGCAATCCTCTAGAATTTTACACAAAAGAATGACCTCCCACATCCTTTTGTTTGTACAGATCATTCAAGTCGGGGACACCTGCAAGCACCTCCACAAAACTCCTACCAGCTGGGCCTGTTTGATCCGTTGGTATTTGACCCAAAACCATACACTCTTGGTTACTCAAAATTGGATCTACACGATTTTGAACTCCAGAAGGGACACCAATGGCAACATTATGAATAGAAGCACCTGCTCAAAACACTTGTTTAACGTCAGATACAGGACCATTACATTTGTCCTGAGCAGGCCCATGGTATCTCTTAAAGACATATTTTCTTTTATCTTTTTTCAAATTCTTTTCTTTGGCTGCATTATTCCCACCGATTGTATTTCCTAAACTAGGATTATCAATATTCTGAGGAGGGAAACCCAAGAATTTTCCAAGATCGATCGTTAATCTTTCAAAAATTGTAATCCTGGATCCATCCAGACCATCGCGTTTCGCCATAGTAGATCCACCATCAGCGCCAGAGAAGAGTTTAAATGGGAGTTAGAAGTGATGAACATGATATGACACTGAGAGGGCGGGGTGAATCAGTGTTTGAAACTTTTCTCCGATAAATTCACTACTGCCCAGAGCTGATGGATATCTGATTTTTATATACACATAAGTGCATGCAAATCCACCTCGCTCCACTCAGTGGCCAGGTCTACCAGATTTGCACACCCACCCTGCAAGCCATTCCATACACTCCAAAATATACTAGAAATCAAACACAAAGAACATAAAGATATTACGTGGTCCACCACCACAGTATGTGATGGTTAGTCCATGGAGTAATGCCCCATGGGCTCCGTACTTACTCAATACTCAACTTTTAGTCTCTTACAGACAAGGATACTAACCCTAGATTTTCCCAGCATAAATCTAAGAGGGCGTAACAACGCCAAGATTCAGGCTTAACAGCTAGTGTCCAGCACCCACTGAACACACCACAAATAAAATATTTTTGGGGCTTATAAGAATTGCCCTACAATAAAACCTACAAACTAAACAGTTATTCTACTTTTTCTTTTCACCTATACTAGCATACAGTGCATAGAAAACATTAAAAAAGATAGGGAATGAGAAAATCTCACAACCGATATTCTTGAATGGCCAACAATAATTTTGGATGCTCCACACTGCATTGAGAAACCTTGAACAGCCTTCAATGATAGTAAAACTTGATTCATAGAGCACACCTTGCTCATAGGCTTCCAATCTCCTCCACACAATCCATAATCACCATGAATGGAAAAATCAAAAGTCTACCAACCTCTCAAAGGGATTCAGCAATCTATTGATGAGCAGAGAAGAGGTAGTTGGTGATGAATCATCCCACATGGCACGAAAACCTAGAAAATACTTCTCTCAAGCTTCAAAGCAATTTTTTTATTTTTCTCAACAATATTTTAACTCCCAACGGCACCCAATAGGTAGAGGGCTCAAAAATAAGGAAAGTGTAAGTTGAATCGTCCGATTTGGAGCTCGGATGAAGAAGTTATGGCAGTTTGAAGTTCGGCCAGTAATATATAAGGAAAGGGAATCTTTCCAAATGATTCTATGCACCTGCGCCGCTCCATATCCGAGCCGCCTCTGTGTTGTCGAGTTCTGATTGGCCGATCAACGAATCTACAAATTCAGCCGTCGCATCTCACTCAAAAAGGTGGGATTAGACGATGATCGTCAGATCCGCACAAATCGCGTCTCCGAAAATCAGAGAAGCTCACGACCACTGGATCTAGATCTGCTCGGTTGCGCACAGTAAGCGCGCCTTACCAAATCAAAGATGGACCTCCATAAACCGCGGCCCATTACGTTAAATTGCCTCCGTCCAACCAAAAAGCTCGCGGGAGAATCTGACACGTCCGATGCATATATAACTGATCCCGCAACTTTGAAGGTCGTCCGATGAGAATCTTGCATGCGTGGCTTCTTTTGGGCGGCCGATTTTGGATCTTCTTCTTATTTCTCTTCCTAAAAAGCCCCTGAGAACCATTTTAATGGCTTCTGTAACCATTTTTTTAATCCAAACCCCGTACAGTGATTTCATTACCGAGAGAACTTCTCTCTAAAAGAAGTTTTGTTCTCTCTCTAGGCAAAATATCAAACATGTAGTGCGTGTCAGAGGGGGGGCGCATGGCCATGCGGCAGTGGGCCTACGGGCCTTGCTGCCTTGCGGGCCTCCTGCTGCAAGGCATGCCATGGCTGCTGCCTAGCATGCGACTGTGGCATGCCAAGCCATGGCTGGCCTCAGCTATGTGATGCCGCGGCTAGTCCTCTGCCAAACTGGCGACCAGTGGGTCCCACCACACCCGGGTCGGATAATTTTCTCTCTCTCCTCTTTCTCTCTCTATAGTCTCTCTTGATTTCTCTCTCTTCATGCTTGCTTCATATTTAATGCTTCAAGATGCCGCATCACTGAAGAAGATGCAGAAGATGCCGATAATCCCATCAAAACTATGCCACATCATCAGTGGGGTCCATTGACACTCTCTCTCCTAAAACTAAGTCAATTTTACCAACAATTACAATCCAAGGTCAACAATCTCCCCCTTTGGAATTGTTGGCAACCCACTCTGTGCATGAAATATCTCTCCCCCTTTGACAACAAGAACAATGGGAAATGCCACATAGGAGTGCCCACCGCAACTTCCCAATCCTATGGGCACTCTAGGAACACAAACTCAACACCATAGGAACACAAAAAATATCAACAGACTCCCCCTGAGTCCTACATAGGGAACAAAAAAAAAATATTAATAGAACAACCAAATACTGCTCCCCCTCACTCCAAGCTCCTCAATGCTTGGGGAGGATAACCACTCCCAACTTCTGTCTCAAGTAATCAAATTGTTCTCTGGGAAGTGGCTTTGTGAAGATATCTGCAATCTTCTCTACTGTGGGAATAAACTCTAACTGAACTTCTCCTTCTAGGACCTTCTCTCTCAAGAAGTGATACCGAATGGCAATGTGCTTCGTCTTGGAGTGCATAACTGGATTTTTAGATATATTTATGGCACTAGTGTTATCACAAAACATAGAAATAGGTTTTTCTGACTCAATGTGTCACACCCCAATTCTGATCCAACCAGAATGGTGTGAGTGAACCGTCATTGAACCAACGGTTCACACCAGGATCTCGAATAGGCCGTGTCCACTCATACAAACCATTACACATAACCACAATTAGAATATAATTATACAGCGGAAGACTTTAAATAGAATGAACTGAGTATCTATTGATAATTTAAATAAATATCCCATTATCCAAATTCAAACACATAAAATAATATCCATACATCCATTTAATCCAACCGAAAATAAATAAAGAAATAAATAAAATCTGATCAAAGGTACACGCAGAGAGGGCACTCGCATGAAGCGTCATGCTCGTCCTCTCCTACTTGCACATCCAGAGCAGCAACACCTCCATACGTCGGAGCATTCATGTAATCATCAACAGTATAACCTGCATCAACATCTAAAAACAATGTGTACACAAAGGGTGAGCTCACAACACAGCTCAGTAAGACAATCAGACAGTTTCATAATATTATGCATGAGTAACAATCAGTTTTATGCTGTGGTCTGGCTATAAGTTTACAATGTGCTATAGAAAGGTTTGGTGGCCCCCGCACCTCTATACACCAGTGTGTGGCACCTCATGGATCACACCCCCATTGGCCCACATGCACCCATCATGGAATAGAGATAGAGCTAAGATACCCCCGTACCTCCCCTGATACTCTACCCATACTAGTACATAAGCCCCTACTGGCCAGGGCTCGCAAACTGGGCTCGCAACTAACCAATCCTATATGTCATCAATGTATGCTCTATCCCAGCACAGCCATCTACGGCATAGAGATAGAGCTAAGGCATTCCCACACCTCCCCTGATGCCCTATCCGCAACTAACTCACTAGGATAGAAACATAACGCAGGTAGACCCTATCCCAAGATAACTCCCTACGGCATAGAGATAGAGCTAAAGCATCGTGGACAAGCTAGCGTCGACTCGGAGACCACAGTACCACATAACAGTGGCCGAGACAACATCAATATCGAAGACCACCGTACCATGACCTTCCCCTGATGCCCCACCCGTATCGAGCATGTTAAGACAGAATACTACAAAAGGTGCTAATGTGAAGAGCGATCCCAGGCCCATGCCCCACTCCACACTAACGAAAACAATCACATGCCTAACAATCACATCGTAACAATGCATGAACATTAATAATAACTGAAAGTAAAGGATGGCATGTGAATATGCACAAACATCACATCATGTTTATTCAAGTGATTAACAAAGATTTACTGTCCCTTAATTATTAGGTTTAGGTCAGATTCCCTTACCTGACGCTCGTTTAATAACTTGCTCCACGTCGCAAGATCCAAACGATAAGTCATAAAGTCCTACAACATTATTAGGGTTTCATTAGAATATCTTCTTAAGGTTTCATGTTGGTCGAAAACCAACAAAAAATCCAAAGCCAGTCTTTCAGAGCTGACCGGTCTCACCATACCGGTCGCAGCATTTTGAACAGACTGTCAATCGGTATGGTCGACCGGTATGTCTCCGGAAGACCATACACTTGATTTGTCGACTTCCGTCGATCACTCTACATAGATTTTCAGGGTTTCTCCTATCCATTCTAAGTCTAAACTTGGAGTGAAAGTTATCCCCAACTCATTCGAGTATCGTTTCGATGAATATCATCTCGAAACTCAAATCTAGGGTTTGACGGCAACTTAGGGTTTAAAGGTTCAGATAGGGTTTTAGATCAATACCTACTTTGCATGGTATTTCTCCACCCACAAAACTAACATAGGATAAGAAGAATAGCTAAAACACTTACCGTTGACCAGCGTAGCGTGAGCTTCGTCAAACGTTAATGGCGGCACCTTCTTCTTCTTCCTAGCTCCTTCTCCTTTCCTACCTCTTTCTCTTCTCTAGGGTTTGCGAGAGATAATGAAAAGGATTTGAGGAGGTTTATGGGTGTATTTATAGGCTAAAAATAGGGTTTAGTAACCCTACTAGGATTAGGAAACTTCTAAGATTCAAAATCAAGAAAGTGGGACCCGCAGAGACCAATTTCCAGATTCCCGCACATAGCTGTGCAGGCCATACCGGTCGACCGGTACCAAGACCGGTACCATCGACCGGTCAACCTGAAATCAGGTTTGATTGGTCGTCTTTGGTCCGATTTTGTACCTGGTTGTCATCCGCTCATCCCGTCTGGCCCGGTGATGATCGGAAGACCTGTCACGACACAAAACCAAGGTTTAGACCGGGTTTCTGAGTCGCGGGTCTTGCACAAT
>CM053270.1:26615092-26653383 GCA_028583415.1 Protea cynaroides
TCGGAGATTCCATCTCCGCCAATCAGGACTCGATAGTAGCATACGGTGGGTCAGAGGCAGACGCTTTATGCACGGAATCAGGGGGAAAGATTCTATTTGGAATAATCTCATCCACCGACCTTCTATTGATGATATCTCGGCCGTCTGATGTCGGATCGAGGCCTATAATATATCAATCTGAAGGATTTTCGAAGTAGAAGATATTGGCAGCAGTTTGAGCTCTAGTAGAAAGCCTCTAATGGCGATTTTATTGAGAACCCTCAATTAAAGCTTCTCTAAGAGAGAGAGAGAGACTCCTACAGGTAGTGTGAGGCCATGAAAGCTTTGTTGAAGCTTGAAAAGAGCGAGTGGACCAGCTGTGAGCATCCTATGGAGTTATTCTGGTGAAGAACAAGCTGTGAAGCCCAAGACGAGGCCGAGATGCTTGGACAGTGAAACTTGCATCGATGCGTGAGCAAGACCGGGAGGTAACCTGCACACACAAATCCTATTTACTGTATCAGAGATATATGGGAAGGGTTTGTATGAATATTTGAAATACACATTGTATAACCTGTCAAGTGGGTGCTTGACTGTAGTTGGGTCGGTGCCTAGGACACAGTTGTAGCTGTGAATGCGGTTGATGTTATAGCATCGGGGTTGTAGGTGCAACTGTAGCATTTCTATTGTGTATTGGGTATATATGAAACCCTGGTTAGGGTTTTACCCCGTGGAGTAGCCATCACAGTGTATGATTGGTGAACCATGTTATATTGTGTGTCCCATACATGTGCTTGTGATTGTGCATTAGAAGTCTCATGTCTTTGCAAATGCAAGGTGTACACACTTGGCAGGCCAAGCCCCTGGTATGGATACCTGTGGGTGTTGGTTGGTGTGTGCACAAAATGTGTTTGACAGATTGTCTGTGAGAGTGTCTCAAGAAATCAGCTCAAGACAGCATTGCATAATTGATCAACAGCTCTTGGCAGCCCTTGCATAGCATCAGGCCATAACCAGAATAGTGAAAAGGAATATTTAGTGGTCACTGATTCACCCCCCCTCTCAGTGTCAACCTAGGATTAACAATATTTATTAAGAGAGAAGGCATGAATTTACAAAGCAAACACAGATGGAGAGAATAAGAAAGATACAATGGCCCAAACAGTCACAGACAAACTGGAGGAGTCTAATGTTAAACCCCAATAGCAGACTACAAGATGGTTCTTTACACTTTCCAAGGCTGAAATGTTGAGGTGTTTCATCTTTGATCTAATCTCAATAGCAATAAAAGATAAAATTTGGTTCCATGAACAGGTTGAAAGTATTCCATATGTGCATATTTCTTTCTTACAAAATATGACCAATGGAGGCGTCGAGAGTTAGCTTCACCCCTACATCACAAGCTGAATTCTCTCTAATTAAATTTCTTAAAGATCCAACATCACACACATGGAAGGGGAGCCCAAGGTCTAAAAATTAGACCAGCATTTGAAATGACCATCCAGATTTTTGAGAGAAATCATGGCACCAGTTTCGAGAAGTGTATAATAAAAATGGGCCAAAAGGAGGATTGATTTCCCAGGCTTCAGGAACTATGCTATGATAAGGACACGATTAATTTTGGGGAAAAATTATGGGCTAAATGTCTGTTGTTATCAGGTTGGTTACATTCAGACGAACCCTAGTTTGTTTTCTTACTATATGTTGTTGGCTTTGTTTGTAACTAACTCAGTTTCAATCGGACTTTGTCAATGATTTTGTAACCGTTGATTCTTAAAGATCATTACCCTCAAAAACTAAAACTACCCCTCTAGCTACACCGGCTTCAAAAATCATGCATGAAAAATTATTTGACAAATTGGAGCCAAAAGTTTACTATAACCACCCTTTGTTGTTCTATCTAGGGCTGCAAGTTCAACCTTGACTGGCCCGAAAAGCCCTGAAGCCCTGGGATTATAAAACTACGCTCCACCAGCTATGAAACAAGGTCACTATTGCCCTTAAATTCGAATCTGCTTTTTCAAAGTTTTTGGAGTGTTTTGAGTGTTGGACTACAAGAAAGGCTGTTTATAAATTCCACAAACCACTAACTGATGGTTCTTTGGACCACCAACTAATGGTTTTTTAGACCACCTGGGTGATTTGGTGTCTTAGACAAACCTTGTAGTTTTGTTTTTTCTCTAGTAATTGTTTTTTGATGTGCCCCTCTAAATTCTTTTTATCATGTAAAATTGTTGTTATGTGAGATCTAATCAACCAGCAATTTGGACCTTCGAAACTTGGAACTTGGCTCTGATACTAGGATAGATATGTGCGCTCCTTGTAAAACTCTTCTAATCATGTGGTGGATTGTGGGTCCATTTGTCTCACTTCAATATAAAATTTAGTCTTGGTTTTGATAAGGTAGCGACTTCTAATAATGCAAATTCAAATAGGAAAGGTCCCATCTCTTTCGTAAAAGAGAGTGAAAAGGGCAAGGCTCCAATGGTTTATGTTCAAGAAGAAAATCATGTTCCTATTCCATAAACTAATAATGCAAGGCAAGGTAGGAGAGTGGAGAAGAGTAACATCTATGGAGGAAATTATCCCAGTACACTGCAGAGACAGATGAGGTATATGGCTCCTTTTAGGTCAAGATCTCATTTTCAGGGATATTGTTATAAATGCAATATTTATGGTCACAAGATAGCTACTTGCAAATTCAATCTGAGAGAAGTTAGATTTGAAAGTAGAAATCAGTTTGCTCCCCTTGAAGAAAATTTTGTTGAGTGCTATAACTGTAACAATTTTGGGCATATAGCAAGGAACTGCAGAATCGTCTTTCCCCCTATTCCACCTCTACAAAGACAGTATGACAGAATTAGAGGCAAGATTCCAAGACAGAAGCAAGATGAAAGATCAAAAACAAAGAAGAGAGTATAGGTTCAGAAAAATAGCTCTTTGATTGTACATACAACTTTTAAGGCACAAAATAGCTCTACACCATGGATTCTTGACAGTGGATGTTTGAGTCACATGACAGGAGATAGTAAGAGGCTTCAGAAGCCTCAACTTTATGAAGGAGGCTCAGTCAAGTTTGGTAACGATATTGATGCAAAGATTATTGGGATGGGGAACATTAGTCTCAATAATGGGAAGGTATAATCTCATGAGGTTCTCTATGTTTCAGGTTTGAAACATAATCTATTGAGTGTCAGTCAGCTTTGTGATAGGGGTCACAGAGTAATTTTTCAGTGATCAAGGATGTGAGATTCGAAGGACTGACAGTGGAAAATTGATGGCAACTGGAAAGAGAACGTCAGGAAATCTTTATACATTGTCTGAAGATTTTTAAGAAAATTGCATGTTGAGCCAAGAAGAAGAAACATGGATATGGTACAAAAGATTGGGGCATATTGGCTTTGAAAATTTAACAAAGATTTCCAATAAAAATGCTGTAAGAGATATCCCTTCTTTGAAGAAGCCCACCAATGGCATATGTGCATCTTGTCAGAAAGGGAAGTAGACAAGAGCATCATTTAAATGAAAAGATTACCATACTACTCAACCACTTGAGAATGTTCACACAGATCTATGTGGGCCAGTGAGAACACAGAGCATCTCAGGAGAGAGGTACTTTATTCTATTCATAGTTGACTACTCTAGGATGACTTGGGTAATGTTCTTGAAAAATAAGTCAGAGGCTCTTGCAAAGTTTAAAATCTTCAAAGCTCAAGTTGAAAATGAGACAGGAAAGAAAATTAAATCTTTGAGGTATGACAGGGGAGGAGAATACACCTGGATTAATTTTGTTGAGTTTTGTTCTGAGAATAGCATCAAGAGACAGACTTCAGCTCCTAGAACACCATAGTAGAATGGTGTTGCAGAAAGAAAGAATAGAACTGTTCAAGAGATGGCCAGGACTATGTTGACAGAAAATGACATGGGAAACAAATTCTGGAGAGAAGCAGTGGATACAACAGTATATGTTTAGAACAGATGTATGTTGAGACAACATGAAGACAAGACTCCCTATGAATTATGGTTTGATAAAAAGGCCACAGCAAAGCACTTTAAGGTGTTTGGTAGTAAATGTTATATAAAAAATACCAATCATGATTTAGGAAAGTTTGATGATAGGGCAGATGAAGGAATTTTTCTTGGCTACTCCACCTCTAGCAAAGCATATAAATGTTACAACAAGAAGCTTGGTAAAATTGTTGAGAGTCCAGATGTGAGAGTTAATGAGCACAAAAATTCTCCTACAGAGTCAAACAGTGATCCTCCTATTTTTGAAGATTTGGATAGTGAGAAGAATGACAGTGAAACAGAAAAAGAACAAAATGTGACAAATGTGCCAGAATAGAGAGCAGTAGTTGATATAGAAGAAAGAGAAGAGCAGTCAGATTCTAAGGCAGATAGGCAAAACAAAAATGGCTCAAGCAGAGTAAAAAAGAATCATCCTGAACAATTGATTCTTGGTGATCCCTCAACTGGTATGCAAACAAGGAAGGTGAGACAACCAAAACAAATATTTTCTTTATTATCTAACATTGAACCAAAGTCGGTTGGAGAGGCATGTGAAGATGCTAGTTGGCTCAAGGCAATGAATGAAGAGTTGGATCAAATAGAGAAAAATAAAACTTGGGAATTAGTGCGAAGGCCTACAGATAAGAATGTTATTGGCACTAAATGGGTCTACAAGAACAAACTCAATGAAGATGGAAAAATTGTAAGGAACAAGGCCAGATTGGTTTGTAAAGGATATGCTCAGGTTGAGGGCATTGATTTTGAAGAAACATTTGCTCCTGTTGCTAGGTTGGAAGCAATCAGGATGTTTCTTGCCTTTGCAGTGTATAAGAACTTCAAAGTTTATCAGATGGATGTCAAGTCAGCTTTTTTAAATGGTGACTTAGAAGAGGAGGTATACATTGAGCAACCAGATGGATTCCAACTAAGTGAGGACTCTACACTTGTTTGTAAACTGAAGAAAGCATTGTACGGGTTGAAGCAAGCACCAAGAGCATGGTATTCCAGACTGGACAATTATCTCTATAAGTTGGGGTTCAAGAATGGTCTGGTTGATATCAATTTATATGTTAAATCTATTGATGGTAGTCAGACAATTGTGATTGTATATGTAGATGATATCATCTTTGCAGGCCAAAAGGATGAATTATGTCAGGACTTCGCTCAGAGAATGCAAGATGAGTTTGAGATGTCCATGATTGGGGAACTATCTTATTTTTTAGTTCTGTGGATCAGTCAGTTAAAGAATGGATTCTTTTTATCTCAGACTAAATATGTGAAATAAATATTGAAGAAGTTCACAATGGAAGACTGTACACCAATGAGCACTCCAATGATGACAAGCTACAAGCTAAGCAGAGATGATGACTCTCCATCAGTTGACCACACTAAGTATAGGTCAATGATTAGAAGTCTGCTTTACTTGACTGCTACAAGGCCAGATATTCTACAGTCTGTTTACATGGTAGCTAGATATCAAGCTAGCCCAAAAGAGACACATGTCGTAGCTGTGAAGATAATTTTCAGATATTTGAAGGGGACTATGGGCTATGGTCTTTGGTATGTAAAAAGCAAGGATCTGAAATTATCTTCTTACTCTGATGCAGATTGGACAGGATGTATTGATGATAGGAAGAGCACTAGTGGAGGTGTTTTTATCTTTGCAGAAATTTGGTGGCTTGGCACAGTAAGAAGCAGGAGTCAGTATCATTATCTATGGTAGAGGCAGAATACATTGCAGCTACTTCATGTTGCACACAAGTGTTATGGATGAAGCAGATGTTGAAGGATCTAGGCTTTGAGTCAGAAAAACCTATTTCTATGTTTTGTGATAACACTAGTGCCATAAATATATCTAAAAATCCAGTTATGCACTCCAGGATGAAGCACATCGCCATTCAGTATCACTTCTTGAGAGAGAAGGTCCTAGGAGGAGAAGTTCAGTTAGAGTTTATTCCCACAGCAGAGAAGATTATAGATATCTTCACAAAGCCACTTCCCAGAGAACAATTTGATTACTTGAGACAGAAGTTGGGAGTGGTTATCCTCCCCAAGCATTGAGGAGCTTGGAGTGAGGGGGAGTAGTATTTGGTTGTTCTATTAATATTTTTTTTGATCCCTATGTAGGACCCAGGGGGAGTCTGTTGATATTTTTTGTGTTCCTATGGTGTTGAGTTTGTGTTCCTAGAGTGCCCATAGGATTGGGAAGTTGCGGTGGGCACTCCTATGTGGCATTTCCCATTGTTCTTATTGTCAAAGGGGGAGAGATATTTCATGCACAGAGTGGGTTGCCAACAATTCCAAAGGGGGAGATTGTTGACCTTGGATTGTAATTGTTGGCAAAATTGACTTAGTTTTAGGAGAGAGAGTGTCTATGGACCCCACTGATGATGTGGCATAGTTTTGATGGGATTATCGGCATCTTCTGCATCTTCCTCAGTGATGCGGCATCTTAAAGCATTAAATATGAAGCGAGCATGAAGAGAGAGAAATCAAGAGAGACTACAGAGAGAGAAAGAGGAGAGAGAGAAAATTATGGGACCCGGGTGTGGTGGGACCCACTGGTCGCCAATTTGGCAGAGGACCAGCCGCGGCATCTCATAGCTATGGCTTGGCATGCCACAGTCGCATGCTAGGCAGCAGCCATGGCATGCCTTGCAGCAGCAGGCCCGCAAGGCAGCAAGGCCCGCAGGCCCACTGCCGCATGGCCATGCGCCCCCCCTCTGACACGCACTACATGTTTGATATTTTGCATAGAGAGAGAACAAAACTTCTTCTAGAGAGAAGTTCTCTCAGTAATGAAATCACTGTACAGGGATTGGATTAAAAAAATGGTTACAGAAGCCATTAAAAGGGTTCTCAGGGGCTTTTTATGAAGAGAAATAAGAAGAAGATCCAAAATCGGCCGCCCAAAAGAAGCCACGCATGCAAGATTCTCATCGGACGACCTTCAAAGTTGAGGGATCAGGTATATATGCATCGGACGTGTCAGATTCTCCCGCAAGCTTTTTGGTTGGACGGAGGCAATTTAACGTAATGGGCCGCGGTTTATGGAGGTCCATCTTTGATTTGGTAAGGCGCGCTTACTGTGCCCAACCAAGCAGATCTAGATCCAGTGGTCGCGAGCTTCTCTGATTTTTGGAGACGCGATTTCTGCGGATCTGACGATCATCGTCTAATCCCACCTTTTTGAGTGAGATGCGACGGCCAAATTTGTAGATTCGTTGATCGGCCAATCAGAACTCGACAACACAGAGGCGGCTCGGATATGGAGCGGCGCAGGTGCATAGAATCATTTGGAAAGATTCCCTTTCCTTATATATTACTGGCCGAACTTCAAACTGCCATAACTTCTTCTTCCGAGCTCCAAATCGGATGGTTCAACTTACACTTTCCTTATTTTTGAGCCCTCTTCCTATTGGGTGCCGTTGGGAGTCAAAATATTATTGAGAAAAATAAAAAAAAGTGCTTTGAAGCTTGAGAGAAGTATTTTCTAGGTTTTCATGCCATGTGGGATGATTCATCACCACCTACCTCTTCTCTGCTCATCAATAGATTGCTGAATCCCTTTAAGAGGTTGGTAGACTTTTGATTTTTCCATTCATGGTGATTATGGGTTGTGTGGAGGAGATTGGAAGCCTATGAGCAAGGTGTGCTCTATGAATCAAGTTTTACTATCATTGAAGGTTGTTCAAGGTTTCTCAATGCAGTGTGGAGCTTCAAAAATTATTGTTGGCCATTCAAGAATATCGGTTGTGAGATTTCTCATTCCCCATCTTTTTTAATGTTTTCTATGCACTGTATGCTAGTATAGGTGAAAAGAAAAAGTAGAATAACTGTTTAGTTTGTAGGTTTTATTGTAGGGCAATTCTTATAAGTCCCAAAAATATTTTATTTGTGGGGTGTTCAGTGGGTGCTGGACACTAGCTGTTAAGCCTGAATCTTGGCGTTGTTACGCCCTCTCAGTTTTATGCTGGGAAAATCAAGGGTTAGTATCCTTGTCTGTAAGAGACTAAAAGTTGAGTATTGAGTAAGTACGGAGCCCATGGGGCATTACTCCGTGGACTAACCATCACATACTATGGTCGTGGACCACGTAATATCTTTATGTTCTTTGTGTTTGCTTTCTAGTATATTTTGAAGTGTATGGAATGGCTTGTATGGTGGGTGTGCAAATCTGGTAGACCTGGCCACTGAGTGGATCGAGGTGGATTTGCATGCACTTATGTGTATATAAAAATCAGATATCCATCAGCTCTGGGCAGTAGTGAATTTATCGGAGAAAAGTTTCAGACACTGATTCTCCCCGCCCTCTCAGTGTCATATCATGTTCATCACCTCTAACTCCCATTTACACTCTTCTCTGGCACCGATGGTGGTGCTTGGTGGATCTACTATGGCGAAACGCGATGGTCTGGATGGATCCAGGATTACAACTTTTGAAAGATTAACGATCGATCTTGGAAAATTCTTGGGTTTCCCTCCTCAGAATATTTATAATCCTAATTTAGGAAATACAATCGGTGGGAATAATGCAGGCAAAGAAAAGAATTTGAAAAAAGATAAAAGAAAATATGTCTGTAAGAGACACCATGGGCCTGCTCAGGACAAATGTAATGGTCCTGTATCTGACGTTAAACAAGTGTTTTGAGCAGGTGCTTCTATTCATAATGTTTCCATTGGTGTCCCTTCTGGAGTTCACAATCATGTAGATCCAATTTTGAGTAACCAAGAGTGTATGGCTTTGGGTCAAATACCAACGGATCAAACAGGCCCAGCTGGTAGGAGTTTTGTGGAGGTGCTTGTAGGTGTCCCCGACTTGAATGATCTGTACAAACAAAAGGATGTGGGAGGTCATTATTTTGTGTAAAATTATGGAGGATTTCCAGATATTTCCTCTCTACCTGGCCCAAAAGTTTTAAGAGGGGTTACTAGAGTGGTTTTTCGCAAACAATGGTGGATAAACAAGTTGCCTTATATCAATTGGCTGTAGTGGGATGAGTATACACTAGAGGTGTTCAGTTGAAGGATATCTATAGAATGCTTGCTGACCAAGGGGGTTCATCTTCTAAATTCGAGATGACCGCAATGGGTAGAGGATACTTCATATTTTGGTTTTTCTTGACCGAAGCTTTATTGGCTCTCTAGAAGAGAGGATCCACTAGAATTAATGGGTAGGTATTGAGACTGCAGCTTTGAGATGCAAGGTTTAGTATAGACAAAGAATTGGTCAGACGATACCTACAATGGGTGCATCTTCCTAGGCTGGGACTGGAATATTGGAATCAAGATCTCCTCTTCTCGATCAAAAAGGCATTGGGCAAACCGGTTGATGTTGAAAACAATACCAAAAATAAGGTTATGGGATGTTTTATGAGGCTACAGGTGGAGATGGAGATTGGTGGCCACACCTTGACGAGGTCATTGTTGGGCATCAGTTTAGAGGACAACACTTTCTATTCCAATAAGTTATGGAATATGAAGAACGTCCTCTTCATTGCCAAGAATGTAAATCTTTTGGACATAGGGCAGAGAATTGTCCATTTGTTAATAAAGAGGGATTGCATCCTACTAACAAACCAGTGAGCATGGGTAATGTTGGATAGCAAGTTGGCTCTAACAAAGAGGGGGAGGAGACTAAGAGACAACCGATTGTGGAGGAAGTAAAAAGGCCAACTATTGATGGTAATGGGACTGATCTGGGTGTTGTATCAGGGATACCTTTAGGTAGGTGGACAGATGTGACAGAAGATAAGGACACAAAAAATGATGATAATGATGGTTCATATGATGATGAGGAGGTTGAAGATAAGGAAGAAGGTGAAATTCGATCTACTAAGGAGGGTGTGAGTAATGCTGTAGGGCAGCCTAATGCAGTGGCTACCTAGTTTTCAAAGGAGGGTGTGAGGTCTGATTGTGTTGTCAGTAGGAGTGCCCAGCAGAGGTTGCCTTTAGTTCAAGTGGGTATTGAAGTGGTGAATCAGGGGGTCAAATCATCTGGCCATAATATTACCTCTCTTCTGAGTGGTACTTTAATGGTGGGTCAAAATGGTCGCGTGGAAGTGGTATTTCCATATGTAGAGTATGTGGATAGAGCTCTAGTCAATGCTGATGAGGCAATGTAGATGACAGATGGGGCTTTTATAGAGGTAGGAAAGTGCCAACATGGTCGCCCAGGAAAGGGACAGTCACAGGGGATTGATGCTGGTCAGACATCTCGGGTAAATCTGAAGGAGATTACTGCTATAGTTGTAGGAAATCAAAATTAGGATACTAGACCTTCAACCTTCTCTCCAAGGATATCCTGAATTAAGAGGGGAGCAGGATGATGGTCTGGTTTAATATTTTATTTTGGATGGCTGTCTATTTTTCTTGTCCTACTGGTGGTTCCTGCTACGGCTTATTGGCTATAGATGGGTTGCCTGTCTAGTGGGGCTTTAGTTGTAATTTCTTTTTCCTTTTCATATAAAAATTCAAAAAAAAATCAGACTTTTAGCCAAAAAAAGAGGTGAATGAAACAAACTTGGCCGCGCCGCATGTGAACATGACCCAAAGAATGAAGATACGACCCAAGTACAATGACCTGACATCTACCAGCATTCCCCCATCATAGGCTTCCTCCTAGCATCATAGTAGTAAGCTTCACTTTAATTCTCTGGATGTGCTCCAAGTCCATCTTACGAGCACTTAAAATGAAACCTAAACCAAGAATATTACTAATGCAGGTACCCGTATCCTAGCTTAATGGACTAAGATAAGTCGTCCCATTTTAGTCATCTGGATCCACTAAGACACAAGCGAATGACAAATAATCATATTATCAAACATCTACATATTATCAAATAATCCATAATCTACCAATCCAGTATATAGTTAATAATATGCAAGAATGCAGTAACAATTATCATAGTTATTGGATAGCAAGTTATCACATAGTAATCCAAACAAGTAGCAAGCACATGCATACAAAAAACAAGAAAATAAAATAAGGCTAATCCCTCACTTGTAACTGGAGTCCTTTTCCCTTACTCTATAGGAGATAGAGTCCTTTTCCCTTGTTTTTCTATGTTGACTTACCTATTGCAATCAATACATGGTTATTACCTATGATTGTTTAGCCATGCTTTTTATTAGGTTTAGGGTATCCTCATTAGTCTAAAGAGCATGTGCTAGGGTCAATTGGTCAAGTCTCAAAGTCCTTGGTTGAAAATTCAACCAAAACAGTCTTATTGTTAACAGGTGGTCGATAAAGGTGGTCGATCAGCTATGGTGGTCGATCAGCTCAATTCTACTAGTTAGGTGTTTTGGGTCAATATGGATCCCAGAGGCTTGCACCTCTGTAGGGTCACTTCTATAGATGTTTTATGATGGGTTTCAGTGATAGGATAAAATTCCATTGCCATGGATTGTATGCAAATATGGTTCTCGACTGTGAATGTCGGTTGTGCAACTACACATGCTTACACTTTTGGGAGTACATTCTAATCAAACCAATCATTCCAACATATCTATTATATCATTCTTGAGGTGTGGGATGGCTAACATAGTCCAATTGGGTAGTTGGTATTACAATTACCAAGTTTACACCATTTTGTAGACCAGGTGGTCGATGACAGCAGAGGCGGTCGATCAGACCAATTTGGTTGACTGCCCTTGTCGATCGCCTCGTACCAGTGAGCTCAGACTAATAGTGATTTGATTCGATCTCTATGGCACGGGGTCGAGGGCTATCTGAGAGGTTTGTACTACATTAATGGCCACTTCCATCAATAATTCTATGTTATAACTCATTATCATGACCTACATTGAATACTTACATCAGTTTATCCATTATAAGTATTATTGAACAATTATACCTAATGTCCATTAATGGCTTTTGGAATCTTATTCCAACATGATCAGAGGTGAGGTTTTACCTCATAGGATCATTAAGGTTTCATTTTAAGTAAGGTGAAAATAATTTAGAGGTTACCTTAATCCTTATGTTAGGTGGAGTTCCAACAGGAAGCTTGGGGGAGGACCTTCAATGATGACTCTTCCTCTTCTTCTTCCTTCAATATTGTTCCAATTCACTCTCTTTCTCCCAAAACATGTCAGAGGTTCTAATGATCTCAATTAGGGTTCTTAGAGAGTTTATATTAGGAAGTTATGGAAGAATAGAGTTGTACTGCAACTCTTTCCTTAAGAGTCCTACTTATAATAAAAGAATGATAGAGGAGGCTTGAAGGTTAAGTGACACTCCAATACATTCAAAAGTAGGTCCCACATTCAAAAGCTTGGTTCCAACTGGGTGCTTAGGAACCAGTTGGAACCAAGCCCAACTAATACAACTCAAATTGGCCCAGTTCTGGGAGCAGGTGGTCGATGACAGCAGGGGTGGTTGATCAGGCTCATTTCATTGACCTCCTTAGTCGACTGCTAATTCTGAATTTGTTCAGAATGGCCAAGTCGGTTCAACTGATTCTTCCCAAACAAAGTTTCTACATTTAAATTACAAGGGTTTTGACTTTTACCTAGGGTTCAATACACTCAATTAAAGATACGGAGGCTAAGCTAGTGTCGATAGGAGAACCTGTTATATGAGAAAAATTCAACTTAGCCCATATTTTTAGATGCATGTTTCACAACTGCACTCTCCGTTTTATCCTTCCTTGAACGGATGCCTTAGATAAAACTTCACAAAGTGAATTGGATCACGACAAATAACACAAGAAGCAATAGGGTTCTCTCCAGCTCCTTTGGTTGGGTCTCTAGACTCTAACCGTTTTCGGTTTTGGCCTGATCTGGTATGGGCACTTCTCAACTAGATATCCATTTGTGTTTTTGGATGTTTGGGTGTACCGATACTCCTAAATTTGGTTTTGACTTTTTAACCTCAGAGGGCTCAAGTAAAGTTTCTTTACCTTTTGCTTCAATTAAAAGATTTGCTTTTTTCAATTCTTTAAAAAAAATCTTCCAAAAGCTTTCTTAACACTGGAATAAGCTCGTTGTCGCTTCCCTACAATATATTGATTATGAGATCTCTGGTTAGGGTATCTACAATAATATTTTTGGTAGTTTAAGTAATGTCAATATCAAACTTACACCATAATTGCCTTCTTAACAATCTTGATTGACTTTGACATTTATCTAAATTATTTTTTAAAAATCCAGGTAAACATTTTAAATCTATTTGAAGTAAAAACCTATAGGGTTTTACGAAATGTTCAAACTTTGTGATAGATTTTTTAATAGCTAAAAATTCTTTTTTATTAATATGATAATTAAGTTCGACTGCTTTAAATGTTTTACTACATATCCATAAATTTCTTCAAATTGTTTTAACGTTTGTTGATTAGTACTTACTTATTTTAAGCATGCTCCCCATGCAGTATTTCATGCATCTATTTCCAAAATTAGTTTTTTCCCTAATTGTGTTAATGATAATTTTGGTAAATTACTTCATGACTTTTTAAGCTCAGCAATATATTTGAAAGCTTTTTCTTCCCAAAAAAATCTTTTCCGTTTTAATTTATCTTGTAATTTTGTAATATTTTTGATAAATTTTTCCCCATAATTCAAAGTTTCCAAAAATCTTTGTAATTGTTTCACATCTTCAACTTTGTCTAGAAAATCATTGATCTTTTCAACAATATGATTTTGCAATTGTATTTTTTTACTTCAAATAGTTAGGCCAGGAAATTCAATTTTATTTTTTTTAAAATCACATTTCTTTTCAGAAATTATTATTCCATGGATAATAAATTCATCGGTGATATACTTCAAATGTAAAAGATATTCTTCTTTTGTTTTTTAAAAAACTAATATATGATCGATAAAATAAGAAAATATTTTTGGTGTTTCTGAAATATATTATCTATGCGTCTTTGGAAATCTGTGGGGCATTACACAGTCCAAATGGCATGACTAACCATTCGTAGTGCCCTTCAGAGGTACTAAAAGCTGTTAATGGTATAGATGTTGATTGCATCTTTATTTTCTAGTATCTAGATTTACAATCAAATTTTACAAAATAACTGTTATCTTGGCTATTAGAATTTAAAGATTCCATATTTAGAATTTTGTATCCATAAAAAATAGTAGCTGCATTTAGGTTTTTCTAATTGATGACCATTTTCACCTTACCATGTTTTTGTTCAACATGATTTCAAACTAAGAATACAGGTGATGTACGTAGAATTTTTGATAGTCTGATTAACCCTTTTCAAGAAGTTCTTCTATTTTCTTCTTGAATTCTTCTACATCATCAGGATTATAGATAATATTTTTATTTGTTATGAAACATCAGGATTTCTAAGTTCTATTTCTACATAAACTCATGATCTATCCCAAAGTTCTAATGGATCTTCACTAAAAATTTTTGATGTCTTTGTTTTGATATCTTCTAATGTTAACTCATGTACTATAGTAGCATATGAGGTTAACATTTTATGGTGTTCCATGATCTAATTTAACCATGTTTCATCATAATCATCTTCTTGTGTTTCAAGAGGTGATGAGCCTACTTCTGCTTCATCTTTGTCATATTCTCTTGAAGAATCTTCAGATAGAGGATCAGAATTATTTGTTGTGGAAATACTAATCTGCTCCCCCTCTAAAAATTAGATGATTCAGAAAGAGATAGAGTACTTGTGGTGGAGTCAATTGATGCTCGACCAACCTATAACCATCCATGGTTATCTTGGTAGAGATTTTCTATTACCAAATAGCACACCAACTTAGTAATTTTACTAAAATGGATTCTGGCTCAATGACAGGCAACTTTTTAGTTAATGGTAGAGGATTAAAACCCTTTGTACATACCTTAACTATAGTTTTGAGCTTCGGTGTTGGATATCCTTGATTTTCTAGGGCAATAAAATCTTGATACTACGTGAATGAAAGGCATGCATCTTGCATAAAGAAATTATTACCTAGGATAATGCCTTCATCAAGGATATTCATTTGGATGAGATGTTCTATACAAAACAATCCTCCTTCAAATTAAACAAGAACATTTCTAGCTTCAAAGTTGAAAATGATCTTTGAGCTATCTACCAAAGTTACCTCTAATGGAAACAATGTGCATTTTCATATATGATGAGGCAGTGCATTTATTTTGGCAAATGAAAATGTCGTGTCTGTATCTACAAAAGGATCAAGATGTAGGGATGAAAGCCAGGAAAGCCAAATAAAGCTTTAACCTATATTTCATTCATCTTACTGCTCTCTAATTGTACTTTTTCTTTATTGAGGGTTTCATCATAAGCCTTTTGTAAATTTTGTAGTTCATTTTCTTCGAGATTCTGTATAACTTGTTTACTTATAGTGCCTTTGGCATTTTGAATAAATCGTTTTAGACCTGTGTAAACATATTTCTCAAAATTCATATCATTTGACTTTTTACAACTTATTACTGCCAAATTCATTTTCTCTAAAGTCTCTTCTTTGAAGATTGGCAATTAATGTTCTTATATCCTATGACCTTCCAAGATGATAATGAAGTAAATCGCTTTCCCGGTCTTGGATAGATAGATATTCCTCATTCTTGACTTAAGAATGATTTTGTACAAGACCTTTATTATTAATAAAATTTTTCCACTAGATGCTATGATCATGATCATTTGATGATTCAGCAAAATCATTCAAGAACCATTTCTTTGGTATTTTTAGATCTTTTCATGAGACTAATTTTGGAACGATTTCTCTACCCATAATATTGGATTCTAATAGTTCTGTTATGTCTCTGCTAACTAGACTATGTTCTCTATTTGCGACTCCACCTATGGTCTAGATAGCTTCCCATTGAACTGTTAGTGGTTTGCTATTGGTTTTCATTGATATACCTTTAAATTGTATTCTCATTTGAAAAGCATTTTCTATATTTTTGCCATTCAACAAAATCTAGAAATCCGATCTAATGCTAAAGTTAGCAAACAAATTAGCTATGGTCTACTGTATTCCTCCGATAATAGCATCAGCTTTAAAGTTTTCTACTATTTAATCATCTATGCAAACATATAATACTGGAGTATCAATTCCTCTTTGAAATAACCCGATTAATGATATTCGGGTGGTTCCTAAATGTATATAATGTTTATCAAGATATTTCTTCCTTATCTTGTAAATTTTGGATTTTGTCAAAATAAGGATTTCTACTATGTCGTTCTCATTACCTATTGCTTGAGTATTTCCAGTAACTCTTCCGAATACTCTAGTTGCTTTTGTTGAGAAGGTAGATTTTAGTTTCTCCTTTTAATTTACCGAGCATTCTTCTCTTAACTCTAGCCTAGGAAATTTCTTTTGAAGACTTTCTTTTAATTATTCTTCATCAATTTTAAGAGTTTCTCCTTTAATATCATTTATCCGGATTGTTTCTCTTTCCTTAAGTTCCATTCTGATCATGTTGATTCATAGTTGATCAATATCAATATCAGTGATCATATTTTCTGTTGCTGAATCAATTGATATTTTTGATATCTGATCATGGTAGTGTGTCGAATGCACCAATTTTAATCGGGTATTTCTTTATTGACCTAATTAATAAACTATAGCCTAGGTAAGGAAAGGTTGATCCCACAGAGAATGAATTGATTAAGATTTATACTCTACTCAAACTAAAAATACTGAATAATACTAAGCAAGCAAAGTAACAAAAAAGGGGTTTTGGTTGGTTGAATCAAAATGAAAATAAACAGATAGAATTTAAACGAAAACCTAATTAGAAGAGAAGATTCAGTTCTTGGCTCAATCTCCCCCACACATGCATTGAGTAATAATTAATCATAATGTTAATCTCTTCTTCACAATCAAAATTAAAGACCCTAGATAACAATCAGCTCTGTTACCCGAGTTTTTTCTTGAATAACTCTACAAAAATAAGTTCTTCAAAGATATCTAACCATTGAACAACACTGAATAAGCTCTCAATATTTAATTCAACAACAACCTTAAGTAAGAGGAGAATGTCTGTAAGATCCGCATTCCACTAACCCGGTTCAACCGTATCATGCCAGGTCTTCCCATGATAACCAGCTCAAGTGAACCAACCGTATGAGGAGACCACAATGCCAGATAAACAAAACAGGTCAACCAGTTGAGTTTTAGACTCATTGGTTGACACCTTGAGACTCACTGGTCAATAGGAATTGTGACTAGTAAAGTCGACCAGTAAATCCCATACTGGTTTTCGAAATTAAAAAACTTTTCTTATTTTGAGAGGTCTCTCTCCTAATTGAGAGAGGACTCTACATGGGAACTTTCTCCCTATATAGAGGACATCCCACTACTCTCTCTTACTCTTTTTGCTTATTCTCAAACCCTAGAATTGAGAGAAAGAGAGAGGAAAAGGAGAAGAAAACTTAGAGAGGAAGAAAGCTGAGAAGAGGGAGAAAGGGGTTACAGACAAGGAATTTCCATTGGGACCTTAACCTCCTACAACAAGGATCAACAGTAAGTACCTCGTCTCTGTAGAAGGTTAGGTTACGGGATTGGAGATCAAGTTGTTAGGGGGATCACATCGCATTCCATCTCGTGTCTCAATCCTATTAAATTTTATTTCTAATAATGATACAATAGTTAGGGATGAATTGAATGGTGTAAAGTGGCCATAGAATGACTCTAGGATGAACCCCCATTGCTAAGCCAAGATGTAGACTCAGAGGAAATTTGGATTAAAAGAAAAGGGTAACCAAAGTTGTGTAGTAGCATCACTGGTCTAATATATGTGAGACCAGTGGACTAGACTAGTGACTCTTGGTGAGTTACCAGGTTCTCTCTGGTAGCATAACTGGTCACATGATGTGCCACCAGTCAGTGTTGACCAGTGAAGTATCAATAGCCATAGGTTGGATTTAGACTGTTGTAATTTGATCCAATAAAAGCCCTAATTAAATTCATTAATTGTTTAGGTTTCCAACTAAACCAAGATGGTTTCCAAGGCTTAGAAGCGGATCAAACATCATTTACAGGTGAGGAAACAAGACCTAAACTAATTGGTTAATAACAAGCTACCTTATTTCTGATGCAATGATCTGTTGTTGTTGTACTTCTCACATGCCATCCCATATATGCTATTATTGTTCATGCATACACTATATTGCTTATTTTTTATTCATCATTTATGTTATAACATGGCATCCAATATTGTTATGATTGAACATGCATGAGCATCCTTATGTTTGGGGTCAGTAGTGCTATGTAGTGGTGGGAATGAGTGGCATGAAAAGCCCAAGCCCCCATGAATGTTACTGACCTATGTTTATGCTTCATTGTATCACTGTTACCTTAACGAACTAGTATGTTGTAGGGTATCAGGGGAGGTGTACGTGGTGTGTGGCTGTAAGCTTTGCCTGTGAGCCTTAGCTCTATCTCTATGGGCGTATTAAAGGATGCTGGGGTAAGGCTTGGATACAAACCTTTGTTGACATCTAGGATTGGCTAGGTATGAATCCAGTTTGCAAGCCCTTGCCAATAGGGGCATACATATTAGTACCTGTAGAATATCAAGGGGGTTCTGGGGGTCTTTGATCAGGGATCCCTAGCTCTATCTTTAATCCGTAGTGAGTAATGTGGAGTGACAGCAGTGTGTGATCCATTAGGGGTGCTCACACTCTCGTGTATGAGGAGTGGTGGCCACCTATCCTTACCATAGCACATTGCAAACTTATATCAGACCAAAGATAATAATGTGACTGCATGCATATGTTTGTGCATTATTTTTTTTACTCACTGAGCCATGTTGTGTAGTTACCCCTCGACATCGAATATTTTTAGTTGATGATATAGGTACCATAGTGGAGGATTACATGAACGCACCATCGTACTAGCACGTGACGGCTATGGGCGTGTAAGCTATGGAGGACAAGCATTATTCTTTATGCGAGTGTTGTCAATGTGTTTACTCTTAGTTTATTTTCTATTTGAGTTATGGGAACTTATACTAGTTGAGTGATTTGAAGATAACATGTTTAAATACTTATTTATCATGTTAGACCTCATATCATTATTAATAAAACTTTCATTATTTATTTATTATCTCAGATTGTGATGTGGAATGTGTTTGGTTTGAGTTGCTAGCACGGTCTTTATGAGATCCTGGTGTGAACCATTGATTCATATGACTGTTCACTCACACTTTTGATTTGTTTGGAATTGGGGTATGACAACTTGGTATCAGAGCCCTAAGGATCTGCCAATCAAACCTAAATACATCCACAAGAGTCCATGAACTAAGTTAAGATAAAATTAAAATCCTTAATACAAACATACTATAAACACATTGTTGGTTAAGATTGAAAAGTTAAGCAAGACAATAATGAACATACGAAAGGTGAAATAATATATATACATCAAAACCAAGAGTAATGTATATCCAAATGAAACTGAAATAAAAGATAGTGTATCCATCAAAAATCAGAGTACAGTCTATATTCTGGACAGTTACCCTGCAATATAAACATCTGCAAAATAAAGTGAGATCTAGCCTTGAGCTGGAGGAGGATGAGGTGGAGACTCTCTATCTCTGCCATAGTCCTCTATGTAGACTCTCGTGAGCCAAGCTACTAGCTATTAAGTTGCATGGAGACTCATAGCTAGATCCATCACCCACTGATCTGTCAACTGCTGTGCAACGAGAAAATCTTGCTGGGTAACAAGCAAATCTCCCTATGTGTCCTAGATCTCTCGGAGGATAGCCATCATATCATCTAGTGGGGGAAGCGAAGGACCAGCCGAGGAAGTAGTCAGTGAAGGGCCAGCTCTAGTAGTATGTTGTGGCAAAGGGGGGATGACATCTACATCCATGTACATCCCATCATCATCCTTGTCACCCTCCGCAACTGCTTCCTCAAAATCCCATACTGTTGCTACTGCCTCTATTGCTGCTGTCACTTCTACTTAACTGAAAGGATGCTCTAGAGAATTCCTGTCACACCACAATTCTACACCAACTAGAATGGTGTGATGAACCGTCAATAAACCAATGGTTGAACCAGGATCTCGAATAGGCTATCCCCACTTTTGACAAATCAAAACACATTCCACATTAATCAGAGATAATAAAATAAATACGAAAGTCTTACAGATAATGAACTGAGGTCTAGTCATGATACATAATTAATATTCCATTTATCTCCAAGTAACCAAAACATAATTTAATACATATTATAAATATCCCAATACGAAAATTAAATTCTAAGCGTTTCCATAGCTGAAACGCTAGCTTGACGAGTCATATTCGTCCTCCACAGCTTGCTCATCATATGTTTATATGTTGGCGTGTCGACATAATCTTCAATCGTAATACCTGCAACATCAGAAACTAAGAGAATTACGGGCGTGAGGGTCAGCTCTCCAACTTGAGTTCAGTGAGTAAACAAAACAATGTAACAAATATATGCATGCATTCAATTCATATCTTTGGTCTGGTTCATATTTTTGCATTGTACAATAAAAAGGATAGGTGGCCACCGCACCTCTATACACGAATGTGTGGAACCACCCAATGGATCAAACACCATTGCCGCCCCCACATGCACCCACCATGGAATAGGGATAGAGCTAAAGTGCTTAGGACCACACCGCATCACACTTCCCCTGATGCCTTACCCATACCAATACGTAAGCCCCTATTGGCGAGGGCTTGCAAACTAGGCTCGCAACTAACCAATCCTAATGTCAAATAGTGTATCCAAGGCCTCACCCTAGCATCCCTCAATACGTCCATAGAGATAGAGCAAAGGCCCCCCGGCACAGTCAGAGACTACACGGTTCGAGACCACCCCCCCTGATGTCTTGCGACGTAATAGTACTGCTAAGGTAATGGCAATACGGCGATGTTAGTGGACAAGACTTGAGTAGAGATAGAGCTAGAGTCTGGTGAGCCGGATGAACCACAGTATCACGTCCTCCCCCTGATGCTCCACTCGCATCAAGTACACTAACCACACACATACATTTACATGCCTATTCCTAGCATCATCATTATCATCATGTTATAATAAACGAAATTAGATATGCATGAACAGTAATAACAGGAATAGTGGATGACATGTGATCTGCACATTACAATCATACAAGCATAGAATCATTCATGGTATTGGACTCAATAAAAAAAAAACAATTTATTATTAGCCAATTAGTTTAGGTCTTGTTCCCTCACCTTTGGTTGAGCGTAGATCCTCTTTCAAGCTTTATGAATCACTTTTAAATTACTAGAAAGACCTAACAAGTCGATAGATTTTTATTAGAATTAATTATAATAAATTTAGAATAACTGAAATCGTAGGGTCGCAGGTAGGGTAGCACCTAGGGTAGCTGTTTCTGTGACCCTAGGGTGTAGGGTAGGACGTGGGGTGGGATACCACTCGACCCTATGTGCGATCACACTCCCTGGGACTTCCCGAGGGCATGCGGTCGATCCTGTGGTCTCGTAGGGTCGGACATTATTCGACCCTACGTACGACCATACGTATTTTGAGTCGACCTTCATTCTAAAGTCCATTCATTCATGTTTGGATTCTTTAGCTTACTTTCATGGTGCATTCTATACTTGTTTTATGGCTCAAAACTATAATTTTTTACACTTTCCATTGTCTACAATGATTTCCTCCATAGATTCTCTTGGAACTTGTCCATGGATGGATGATTAAGGTTTCTCCTAATCCTATGTTCTTCATAACTATTCTAGGCTCTCTTATTCAGGTTGGGAATTAGGTTCATACCTTAATTCTGAGGTTTCTCTGAACTTCCTCCTCTTCCTTAGTCTTCTTCTTCAAGTTTCCTTCTCTTATTCTCTTCCTTCACTTTTTCTTTCTCTCACATTCAATTAGGGTTCTAAAGGAGTGAAAGAGGCTTAGGGACATCCTATTCATAGAGGAAAGCCCTTAATAATAACCCCCAATGAGTTTAGGAAAGACCCCCTTCGAATTAGGAAGGTTTCCTAATTTCTGGTTCGTGCTATTTTCGTAGGATCAGACGTAGGGTTAGACATACTACGACCCTACGTTTTTTAAACATGAGACCCTAGGGTGTAGGGTCGCATGTAGGGTCAAACATACTGTGACCCTATGTTTTAAAACGTGTGACCCCACGACCAAAAAGTCATGGGTTGGACTCTTTTGAGGTGGGGTCAGTCACACCTTTTAGGCATGCAACCACACACTCGTATTTTACTATTTTTGAGTTATATTTCATAATTGGTCTTGTGGTTTCTTCACGCACTGGGTTCACATGGCTCGACCATGATAGGTAGACCTAATACAAGGTGGTAAGACCAGTTAGTTAGATACGAGTCTTACAATGCCCCCCTCTTATTAAAAATTTTGTCCTCGAAATTTGCACATACCTTCCGAGTCGAAAAGTTGAGGATATTGCTTTCGGATAGCATTCCCTTCTTCCCATGTGATCTCTTTTATGTCTCGGCTCCTCCAGGTGACTTTAACATAGTATATGTCACGGTTGCGTAGACGTTGAACCTTTCGGCTAGTGATTTCAATTGGTGCTACTTCGAATGTCAAATCATCAGTTAAATCTGGTGGATCCACTATCAAAATGTGTGTTGGGTCTCTGACATACTTCTTCAGCAATGAGATATGAAATACATCATGCACACTTGACATAGATGGTGGTAGTGCTAGCTGATAAGCCACTTTCCCACGTTTAGCTAGAATCTCATATGGCCCGACATATCTCAGACTTAGCTTCCCTTTCTGCCCGAATCGTTTTAAACCTCGCATAGGTGTTACTTTCTAGAATACCTTATCACCTATGAAAAATTCAATATTTCGACGTCGAGTATTTGCATACTATTTCTGACGATCTTGAGCTGTTCTAACTCTTTCCTTGATAATGTCGACTACTCGACAAGTTTCTTCAATAAATTCTGGTCTAACGATGCTATGTTCTCCAACTTCATTCCAAAATAGAGGAGTTCGACACTTCCTACCATACAGTGATTCATAGGGTGACATCTGTATAGTAGCCTGATAGCTGTTGTTATAAGCAAACTCGATCAATGGTAGTTTCTCATCCCATGAGCCTTTGAAATCAATTACACAAGCTCGAAGCATGTCTTCTAAAATCTAAATAGTACGCTCTGACTGCCCGTCTATCTGAGGATGGAATGCAGTACTGAACTTCAACATTGTACCCATAGCCTTTTGCAATCCTTCCCAAAACTTTGAGGTAAAGTTTGGGTCTCTATCGGGCACAATGCTTTCAGGTACTCCATGTAATCTGACAATGTTATCCACATATAGCTTGGCTAACCTCTCCATGGTATACTGTGGTCGTATAGCTATAAAGCGAGCTGTCTTAGTCAAACGATCCACAATCACCCAGATTGCGTCAACTACTCGAGGAGTCAATGGTAATCCGATGACGAAGTCCATGGTGATGCAGTCCCATTTCCATGCTGGTTCTCGCAGTGGCTGCAACAGTCATGCAGGTCTTTGCAGTTTAGCCTTCACCCTCTGACAATTTAGGCATTGAGACACGAATTTAGCTACATCTGTTTTCATTCCTCTCCAGCAATATAATTTCTTCAAATCATGATACATCTTTGTACTTCCAGGATGTACCGAATAAGCGGTGGTGTGAGCTTCCTTCATTAGTCAGTATTTAATGTCCAAGTTTTCCATTTTAGGAATACATACTCTTCCTTTGTACTTCAGTACCATTTCATCATCCATGGTGAACTCAGGAATAACTCTACCTTTTTTGATGTCTTCATGTACCATTCTCAGATAAGGGTCTGATTTAAGAGCGACTTTCACTTAATCAATTATTTCGGGTACAATCTTCAATGTTGCAAACATATTTAAAAATCGATGAATAAACCCTTGGTTGGTTGATCCACCCGGTGCATTTATCACGAACTACTCATTACCATAATCGAATACTTTCCTTGTAGCACACATTTCCACAGTCGTATTAGCCTCTCCTTGAGATTTTATCATTACTTTTCTACTTAGTGCATCAGAAACTACATTAGCCTTTCCTGGATGATACTGGATATCCTAATCATAGTCCTTCAATAATTCCAGCCATCTTCTTTGTCTCATGTTCAACTCCTTCTAATTAAAAAGATAAGTGAGACTCTTATGATCTGATTTACTCTGAAATTTCTCTCTATACAAATAATGTCTCCATATCTTGATAGTGCGTACTACTGCTGCTAATTCCAAGTCATGCGTAGGATAACTCTTCTCGTACTCCTTCAGTTTTCTTGAAAAATATGCAATTGCTTATTTACCGTGCATCAACCCGTATCCTAGATCCAATCCGAAAGCTTCGATGTATAGGGTAAAAGGTTCCCTTGGTACTGGAATGGTCAAGATGGGAGTTGATATCAACCTTGTTTTTAGAGTGGAAACATTCTCACACTTATCAGTCCAAACAAACTTTTCTCCTTTCTTAGTCAAACTGGTGAGTGGTACGGTAATTCTGGAGTAGTCTTCCACGAATTGTCGATAATACCCAGCTAGACCAAGGAAACTTATAATTTTTGCAATATTCTTTAGGTGTTTCTCACCATATGATTACTTCTATCTTAATAGGATCCACTTTAATCCCTTTTTATGATGCTACGTGATCTAAGAAGATCACTTTGTTTAGTCAAGTCTCATATTTCTTGGACTTGGCATAAAGCTTTTCACTTCTCAGCTGTTGTGAAGCTGTTCTAAGATCCGTTGTATGAGTTGCTTCATTCTTGGAATAAACCAAAATATCATCTATGAAAACTATGACCGATGTGTCCAACATGTCATGAAACACCCAGTTCTGAGTTTCACAAAAGATGTAAGGGCATTGGTTAATCTGAACGTCATCATTGGGAACTCATAATGTCCAATCCCGATTCTAAAAGCTATCCTCTAGATATCACTATCCAACTTCTTCAGCTGATGATATCTTGACTGAAGATCAATCTTAGAAAATACCTTTGCTTTTTGCAACTGTTTAACCAAGTCATCGATCTGAGGTAGTAGATATCGATTCTTGATCGTAAACTTGTTTAAGTCTCGATATTCTATACATAATCTAACACTACCGTCCTTCTTTTTCATGAATTGCATTGGCGCTCCCCATGATGCAATACTTAGCCTATTAGAACCCTTGTCTAATAACCCCATAGTTCAGTCTCCATCCCTTTAACTCCATAGGAGCTACTCTATAGGTTCCTTTGACACAAGTATCGTCCCTGGGTAACAAGTCGATGACGAACTCGGTCGCATGATTAGATGGTAACCCTGGTATGTCTCCTGGAAACACATCGGAAATTTATGCATCACCTCAATATCTTCCATCTGTGGTGCTTCTTTGGTTACATCCACCACAAATACCATATATCCAATTCTTTTCTCTTCAAAGCATCTCTTCGCCTTTAGCATAGAGAGGATCAGCTTTCACTTCTTAGGCAGTGCTTCCAATAATACTAAATTATATGCCGTCTTTATTCTTGAATGATAATCTCTTCTATAGACAAAACAACTTTGAAGAGTGGTGAGACAACCAGTCTATTCCCAAGATGACGTCAAAGTCTGTCGTCTCAAGTTGATTTAGGTTGCATCCAATTCCTGTCCATCAATATGATTTGAACATTGTTCGTCCAATACAACGTCTAGTCTAAAAGCGCTTGAACTAGCAAAATCTGGTATAAGGTTTTAAGAACTTGTCTAGTTCCTTCATCTCTTATGATTTTTCAAAGACTATCGTCAAAATCTCATATCTTGAAAAGCTCATTAGCTTTCACCTTCTTTACCATTGTTGTTCTACCCTGATCTCTCTTTCATATACCTCAAAAAATATCTTGTGATTGTTACTTACTTTCTTGCTCATGTACTCTTTTATAGACATGACCATATCCATCTATTCAGCAATCTCGAGACAGATCCTCCATTTCTTCACCTGAGGTTCCTTGGCTATAGAATCTAATATGAATTTAATCATCTTACTTCCCATAATTCCTTATTCACTAAACATTTTATCAATGGATGTCAAGAAATGTAAGAATCAGAATGTTTATCCAAAAGCAATTCATTTTCTTCTTTTGAATTCAGGGTAATAACGAACACTTGCTTTATCTAATGAACTTAGGTTTAAGGGATCAGAAGTAAATCTATGGTAATCCAACCGGCATTAAAAGGTCGTTAAGTTACACGGTAGTCCAAATACATGTAAATAGAGGTTTTATAGTTCTTAACCTCATGGTTACAGGTTCTATCGAGTATATAATGCCATTGGTCAAGGCACTACAGAAGTAAATCTGGAGAAGGTTTTGGTACAACAATAATTCAGGTATAAATCAAAAAGATGTACGCTCAACATGATTAAACATTTAACTATTCATTCAGTTCATATATCTGTTCATGTTGTCGATCATGAGAGTGGCTCAGATTGGTATAATCAGGACTAATAATAAAGAAACAATATCTATAACTCCAATTGACAGGTTGGATCAAAAAGGTATCCTGTCATGCAACGAGAAATAAAAAATCAGATATGTGCATCTTCTATAATCATAAGAGTAAGTCGATAATGCACCACATCCTATATAACCCATCTAGTTATATGGCCACAATAGATTTGATCCTTTGCTGAAAAATGTCTGAGGTTTCATCTTCAGAAAATATTCCTCAATCCTTGTCGGATCATTCTGCCATGATGCAGCTATCTCATATATCGGTGGCTGATAAGGGTAACCACCTTGATACACTACTTGTTGTGCACCAAGCTTCTGCACTGGAGTGTGCATTACTGGGACTTACTATATGGTAGACACTGTGTTATAGGTCACATGTGCTGGAGGTACAGTGTTGATACCAATTAGTACTGTACATGGCCTGACCTGGAGGTGTTGGTGTAGCATTGGCAACTTGGATAGTGATTTCCATGGCAACTTGCATAGTCGATATCATCTGTTGTTGCTCATGTATTTTGTCTGGCTAAATTTATAACAACCTTGGCCAAGGTACTTGGTAGTCCAAGTAGATTGGCTGGAGTGGCCTGGTTGTTCACCTCCTTTGATTTGCTCCAATCTGATTATCATTATTTAGCATCTACTCAGATGAGTTTTCACTACACGTTCTCGACCTAGATAGTGGTGGGGTCAAGTTGCAACCTATTCTCAATGCTCAGCGGGTAATGGATCAGCTTGTGATGGATCTCACTCTAGGTCTCCATCTCACCCAGGAGTATAGCCTTATCTTCTCTTATGGTTACTCTTATTCTTAATGTATGGCCATTATTCTCCTATCTCTGTTGGATTTAGCCCGAGATCTTTTCCTTGACCTTTGCAGGGATTTAGGCGTTACAAGCCACTTTTTTCCTTCCTCTGTCATACATCGAATTTCACATCTTGTGAGTACCAACTCGGTCTTCTAATTTTCTGCTTTATAGATGTTTCCTTCTTCCTACTATATTATATCCTTTGTATACTTAGGCAATTGCCCGACTTAAAGATAGTACCCTATATTATTCGTTTATCAGTACAAGTTTTGAACTTTCTCTTTCTGTTTGTGTAAATATATGGTTCTACCTTTTATATGTACAATATTGTCTTGTTTAAGTTCTGTCTCAACCAACACAAGTGCTTATGGTGTGTTTGTATTAAAGCTCCTAATATATCCTAACTCAGTTCATGGACTCTAGTGGAAGTATTTAAGTTTGATGGGTAAGGCCTGAGAGCTCGGATACCAAGTTGTCACACCCCAATTCTGCACCAACCAGAATGGTGTGATGAACCGTCAATAAACCAACGGTTCAACCAAGATCTCGAATAGGCTATCCCCACCTTTGACAAACCAAAACACATTCCACATTAATCAGAGATAATAAAGTAAATAGCGGAAGTCTTACAGATAATGAACTGAGGTCTAGTCATGACACATAATTAATATTCCATTTATCTCCAAGTAACCAAAACATAATTTAATACATATTACAAATATCCAAATACGAAAATTAAACACTAAGCATTTCCATAGTTGAAACGCTAGCTTGACGAGTCATATTCATCCTCCACAGCTTGCTCATCATAGCCGCCACCCGTTTATATGTTGGCGTGTCGACATAATCTTCAATCGTAATACCTGCAACATCAGAAACCTAAAGAACTGCGCACGCGAGGGTCAGCTCTCCAACTTGAGCATAGTGAGTAAACAAAACAATGCAACAAACTTATGCATGCATTCAATTCATATCTTTGGTCTGGTTCATAAGTTTGCAATGTGCAATAGAAAGGATAGGTAACCACCGCACCTCTATACATGAATGTGTGGAACCGCCCAATGGATCAAACACCATTTCCGCCCCCACATGCACCCGCCATAGAATAGGGATAGAGCTAAAGTGCTTTGGACCGCACTGCATCACACTTCCCCTGATGCCCTACCCATACCAACACTTAAGTCCCTATTGGATAGGGCTTGCAAACTTGGCTCGCAACTAACCAATCCTAATGTCAAATAGTGTATCCAAGGCCTCACCCCAGCATCCCTCAATGCGTCCATAGAGATAGAGCTAAGGCCCCCCGACACAGTCAGAGACTACACAGTCCGAGACCACCTCCCCTGATGCCCTACAACGTAATAGCTCTGCTAAGGTAATGGCGATACAACGATGTTAGTGGACAATACTTGAGTAGAGATAGAGCTAGAGTCTGGTGACCAGGATGAACCACAGTGTCACGTCCTCCCCCTGATGCTCCACTCGCATCAAGTACACTAACCACACACATTAATTCACATGCCTATTCCTAGCATCATCATCATCATCATGTTATAATAAACGAAATTAGACATGCATGAACAGTAATAACAGGAATAGTGGATGACATGAGATATGCACATTACAATCATAGAAGCATAGAATCATTCATGGTATTGGACTCAATAAACGAAAATAGTTTATTATTAGCCAATTAGTTTAGGTCTTGTTCCATCACCTTTGGTTGAGCGTAGATCATTGTTCAAGCTTTATGAATCACTTTTAAATTACTAGAAAAACCTAACAAGTCGATAGATTTTTATTTGAATTAAATCCAATAAATTTAGAATAACTAAAATCGTAGGGTCACAGTTAGGGTAACACCTACGGTAGCAGTTTCTGTGACCCTAGGGTGTAGGGTCAGACGTGGGGTGGGATACCATTCGACCCTACGTGCGACCACACCGTCCCTGGGACATCCCGAGGGCATGTGGTCGATCCTGTGGTCTCGTAGGGTCAGACATTATTCGACCCTACGTGCGACCACACATATTTTGAGTCGACCTTTCATTCTAAAGTCCATTCTTTCATGTTTGGATTCTTTGGTTTACTTTCATGGTCCATTCTATGCTTGTTTTATGGTTCAAAACTACAATTTTGATACACTTTCCATTGTCCACAATGATTTCCTCCATGGATTCTCTTGGAATTTGTCCATGGATGGATGATTTGGGTTTCTCCTAATCCTATGTTCTTCATGACTATTCTAGGCTCTCTTATTTAGGTAGGGAATTAGGTTCATACCTTAATTCAGAGGTTTCTCTGAACTTCCTCCTCTTCCTTAGTCTTCTTCTTTAAGTTTCCTTCTCTTCTTCTCTTCCTTCTTTTTCTCTATCCCTTACATTCAATTAGGGTTCTGAAGGAGTGAAAGAGGCTTAGGGACGTCCTATTTATAGAGGAAAACCCTCCATAATAACCCCCAACGCGTTTAGGAAAGACCCCCTTCAAATTAGGAAGGTTTCCTAATTTTTGGTTCGTGCTGTTTTTGTAGGGTCGGACATAGGGTCGGACATACTACGACCTTACGTTTTTAAAACATGAGACCCTAGGGTGTAGGGTCGTATGTAGGGTCGGACATACTGCAACCCTACGTTTTAAAACGTGCGACCCCACGACCAAAAAGTCATGGGTTGGAGTCTTTTGAGGTGGGGTCGGTCACACCTTTTAGGCATGCAACTACACACTCATATTTGACTATTTTTGAGTTATATTTCATACTTGGTCTTGTGGTTTCTTCACGCACTGGGTTCACTTGGCTCGGCCATGATAGGTAGACCTAATACAAGGTGGTAAGACCGGTTAGTTTGATACGGGTCTTACAATTCCACTCTTCATCACTGACCTGTATATCCTGCATATCCATCCTACAGATGGAATCCTAGTCGAGGTCTGATGACATCGTGTCCTCATAGAACCTCTCGCTCTCCCAGCTTACTTGCAGGTGAGTGAAAGGATAGATATCATGCGATCGTAGGGTAGGTTACCCTTCAGTTCGAGTGATGTGGCATAGTGTATGGTGCTGATGATAGTATAGGAAAGGCAGACCGGCTATCTAGTGTAAATACAATACAAGAGGTATTAAGTAAAATGTGATATTGTGTCATAATGCCCACTCTGAGGTATGAGGTTGTGCTGGATAATCCTGCAGTGTACCCGAGGCTCTGGGCTAAGATAGATCACCCATATCCCAAAGCGATCATCCCGTAGAATCTACTTATTTATCTTGGCCTGCATCATCTTTGGAAGAAACTTTTGCTCTCCTGGAGCGCATTAGACCAACTCTCTAGCATTAGAGATGCCAAGAAGCTCTGCCAGTTGTTGTGTATCGAATGAGATGGGTACCACTTTTACCCAGCTTGTGACCCTTAACTCTCTACCTCTATCCATGTCTTCTGGATCACCATCGAGCCATAGGTTGCATTAAAATTGCTTGACCAACTCTGCACAGGTGCGCGTAGGATACTGGATCACCAGGAGCCAACCCTTGATCCTAAATGTATTATCAACGTCGAATAACGAGAGACTGGTTAAATTGACAAAATGACCCCCCTCTACATGCTTGCATCGAAACTTGGGGTACTGTGCCTCGACGTCAGCTGAACGGAAGAGATAGGCGTTGTGTTTCCTAGGATTCTTGGTTCGAGGCATATTGACTGCAAAACACGAAAGGAATAAATAAATTAGTAAAAATTTCAGAAATTTCGGCAGCATAACGGTGTAAATTAGTTTAAAGCCTCACTTTTCACCCAATTACGGGGGCAGGAGGACTTACATAAGTTACAAACCATCCTGCAATACTAAACCAATAGGAAATTGCAATAAATTTCAAGAATTTTGATGAAAAATTGAATTTTGGGCAAAAACCCCAATTTCTAGGTCGTAAACCAAAATTTTGGGATTTTGAGCAAACCCAACCAATGAAACCCAAAATTGATTGAGGGTTTTCGTCCATTGGGTACCCCAACATCAAACTTAAGTGATAAAAATAATATTTTTTAAGGTCGAATAAATTGTAATGTAAGAAAGGCAACAAAAGACAATAAAAAACTAGGTTTAATAATCCAAAGAGAAATTGTAATGGAGAACATACATATAGAGATGATTTGGAGTCGTCGACTGATGTAGAAAACTTGCTTTTGACCAGTTGGTACTGTAGCAACTCACTTGCAGCAAGTTGAGATGGAGCTCAGATGGAAAACAAAAGAGAAAGTATGAGAAATGACTCAGTTTCTAGCTTAAAAAATTAATTTGGGGTTCACTGGTCAACTAATTTGACCAACTAGTCGCATGATATGCAATCAGTCAATGTCGACCAGTGAAAGAAATTTTTTTCAGCATTCTCTGTTTTGGTTCTATGCATTGGGGATTTCCATAACTTGTGAGACTAACCTTATGAACTACCATTATTGTACTTGTCTTACCTTTTTAGGCTACGTAGAAACCACCCCAGTCGATAAACTTAAATGGTTGGACATAGAGAAGTCTGTAGGGGATGCAACCTAAGCTCACCCCCACCACTACCTGGAACGGGGAATGTAAGTGAAAACCCTACGAAACAAGCCAAACACAATGAGAATCCAAATGTCATACCACAAGGAGTCAATAATCAGGCCAATCAAACTACCTTTCCAGAACCACCACCTGAGTTGACCACGGTGGTAACAAATTTGGCAAGATAAGTGCGAGAGCAACAACAGATGTTGCTGGTTTTGGAAGTTGCCATGGGAATTGTTTCCCCAGTTGCTAATACCACATCAACACCTCCCGATCAAACTAGCACTGTACCGGTTGGTAGCAGCTTTGTACCTATAGCACTTGTGGTCAATAATACTCTGCCCATAGCACCCATCAAAAATAATGCGGTGCCAACAACACAATAGGTTCAAGTGATGCACACCCCAGTGTAGAATCTCAAAGTACAACAAGGAGCGAATGACCAAGGCAGTTATCAGAATCAACAGCCTATGTGTAAGACCCGTATCAAACTAACCCGGTCTTACCACCTTGAACCAGGTCTACCAACATGGTCGAACCAAATGGATCACGTGCGTAAAGGAGATCACGATCCTAGGTATTAAACTGACCCAAAAACACTCAAAATAAGGGGAGGGTCGCATAACCAGCAAGGGAGGGTCAGACCCCCCAGTATAAAAGTCAGACCCCAAGTTTTACATGGGGGGTCCGACACTTTAAGGACCAGGGGTCGACGGGTCGACCCCCCTATCGACCCCCAGTAGTCGGTAAAAACAGTTCGAACCGAAAATTAGGGAACCTTCCTAATTTCAATGGGATTCCTTCCTAATCTCAATGGGACTTATTTTAGGAGTTTCTACTCTATAAATAGGACGTCCCTAAGCCTCTTTCACTCCTTTTACAACCCTAATTGGATTGAGAGAAAGAGAAGAGAAGGAAGAGAAAGGAGAAGAGAAGGAAAGTGGAGAAGAAGACCAAGGAGAAGGGATTCAGAGGAAGAAGCATACTTCTCAGGTATGGATACTATCTCCATGAATTTCTTAAGACCATAGAGTAGATAATGAAGAAGAGATTATCTAGGAGGAACCCAAATCATCCACCCATGGTTAGGTTTTCATGAAAAACCATGGGGAAAATCATGAAAGCCATATAGGTGAATAAACCACGGTTCTAGGCCACAGAGCATGTGTGTAATGGACTGTAGGAGCAAGCCATAGGACCCCAAACACGAAGAATGGACTGAAGGAAGAAAAGATGACAAAACCCACAGGGGGTCACATGGGGGGTCGATGGCCAATCGACCCTACCAGACCCTGAGCATCGACCCCCCCCAGGTGTTCGAAAAGTCCGGAATAGGGGTGGTCGCACCCGTGGGTCGATCAATACTCCGACCCTAGCATCGACCCCCTAGTTAGCAGCATGCTTTTTAAAGTCCGAATTAATTCTAATTAAATTCTATCGACTTGGTTAGGTTTTCTAGAGATATAATATTGATATATAGTTGATTCTTAAAGCTTGAAAGAGGACTTACAACCAAGTAAAGGTGAGAAAACAAGAACTAAACTAATTGGTTAATAACAAACTATTTTTATTTCTTGAGTCCAATGCTATGCTTGATTCTATGCGAATATGCTTGTAATGTGCATTCAACATGTCATCCAATATTTCTATTAATTATTTCATGCATATTTACTTTGTTGTTTATAACATGATGATGATGATGATGATGATAGGAATAGGCATGTGGATGTATGTATGTGGTTGGTGTACTTGATGTGAGCGAGTATCAGGGGGAGGTGTCATAGGCCGGGCCACAGCACTCTAGCTCTATCTCTAACTCAAGTCTTGTGCATTAGCATCGTCGTATCGCCATTACTTTAGCAGAACTATTACACCGTAGAGTATCAGGGGAGGTGGTCTCGGTCCTTGTAGTCTCTGACTCTACCGGGGGGCCTTAGCTCTATCTCTATGGACGTTCTGAGGGATGCTGGGGTGCGGCCTTGGATACATTGTTTGGCATTAGGAATGGTTAGTTGCGAGCCCAGTTTGCAAGCCCTCGCCAGCAGGGGCTCTCGTGTTGATATGGCACTTTATAGCAATAAACATTAACCTTTGTTGTACAATGTTCATGCTAGGGTCAATGGGGACGACAATAAACGTTAACCTTTGGGCGGACTTCCAGACCCTGTGTATAGAGGAGGGGTCAATAAACGTTAACCTTTGACCATTGAACCTTTCTATTGTGCATTGCCATCTTTAAACCAGACCAAAGATATGAATTGAATGCATGCATATGTATTGTTGTATTATTTTGTTTGCTCACTGAGCCATGATGTGTGCTCGTCCTCTCGACGTCGAATCTTTTTAGTTTATGATGCAGGTAGTACCGTCGAAGATTATGTCAACGCTCCAGTGTACGGGCACATGGCAGCAAGGGAAGTTCAAGACGAAGTGGATACGCATGACTCCTCTTACGAGTGCAACTCATGCGTATTCGATTAGATTTTATTTTTTTTATTATTTGGATTTAGTAAAGACATGTAATTGATATTTATTTATGTCTTAGTTGATACAGAATAAATTGCTACTTAAATATGATTATCACATCTAGATTTCTCAGTTCATTTTACTATAAGACTTCCACTATTGTATATTTACTCTGATTATGAATGTGGATGTATGAGGTTTAGATAAAACGGATATAGCCTACTCAAGATCCTGGTTGAACCGTTGGTTTGCTAGTGGTTCATCACACCATTCTGAATAGTGTGGAATTGGGGTGTGACAACTTGGTATCAGAACATCTCAGGCATTGTCCGCTAAACTAGCATACCTTTACGTCGAATTGTGAACTGAGATAGAATAAAAGTAAAACTGTAATATTAACACACTATAAGCACAAATGATGTTTGAGACCAAATTTGAAAAGAGAATAATGCATCTATTAGAGGGAGAACAATTTTAAATACAATGAGAGAAACAAACATATATAAATAGCTAAAGTAGAGTACAATCCACAACCTGGACAGTTACTCTGTAGTACAAAGAAAGAAAATAAATACAATCATGAAGCTGGAGGTGAAGGAGGAGGCGGTGCCTTACGGTCTCTGTCATAATCCTCAGCGTAGACTCTAGTCAACTAGGCTACCTGAGTCTGGGTCGTCTAAAGACTAGCTATGAGACCAGCCAACCGCTGATCAGTCATGCGCTGAGCACCAAAAAGCTCCTCCATACGCATATCTGACCGGCGCTGAGCATCTATGAGCTCTCCCATCCTCATGTTCGATATGCGCTGGGCATCTAGTAGCTCATCCACTCTCACACGCTGAGCATCTAGTAACTCCCCCATCCTCAGATCAGATCTGCGCTGAGCCTCTCTGATCTCATGCAATATCCCCATCATATCATAAGGTGGGTGTGAAGGACCAGCCGCATGAGAAGGACCAGCCGCATAAGAAGCACTAGCTCCAGTAGCATGTGTAGGTGAAGGAGATGGTATGGAGTCCACATCCATGTACAGACGGTCATCATCACCAGCAGGCTCCCCATGAACTCCAACGGCTGCTGCTGCTGCCTCAGCGTCAGCCATCTCTACGCGAGTGCGAGGGTGCACCATCGGGTTCCTCTCCTCATCACTGACCTGGGCATCCCGCATGCCCATCTTGGAAATAACCTTCCAATCCAGAGGCAATGAGAAGGATTTATCCTGAATCTTCTCATCCAATATGTCAACCCCCAGGCAGGTAAGCAAGGTAGTGATCATGCGTCCATAAGGAAGGTTGCCCGTGTGACTGGGCAACGTGGCACTGATCATGGTACGCATGATGATGTATGGAAGGCAGACAGGCTGCCTAGTGCATATACAATATAGGAGATACTGGTCAGCTGGGAGACCCTCTCGTAATGACCACTCTGTGGTATTAGGTTATGCTGAATGATCTTGCAGTATAACCTTGGATCAGAATGCAGATAGCATGCCCTCATCTGCCAGCGATCTGGTCAAATGAGCTGACTATTGATCTCAGCCCTCATCTGTAGAGAGAAGAACTAGGGCTCTCTAGGAGCATAGAAAACCATGGGGCCAGCATAGGAAATGCCCAGTAGGTCGACCAGCTGCCGATAATCAAATGAGATGTCAACTCCCTTGACGTAGCTGGTGATGCGCAGCTCATCACCCCTCTCCACATCATTGTAATCCCCCACCACCTGGAGGTTACAATAGAACTGGTGTACCAAGTCAGGGCAGGTACAGGCATCACAAGTGATGACAGGGAGCCATCCCATATGTCACACCCCAATTCTGATCTAACAAGAATGGTGTGAGTGAACCGTCATTGAACCAACGGTTTACACCAGGATCTCGAATAAGCCATGTCCACTCATACAAACCATTACACATAACCACAATCAGAATATAAATAGTACAACGAAAGTCATTAAATAAATGAACTGAGAATCTATTGATAACTTTTAATAAAATATCTAATTATTTAAATCCAAACAAATAATATAATATCATTACATCTCCTTAATCCAACCAAAAATAATGAAAATAAATAAAAGTCAAATCAAAGGTATACGCAGAAAGGGCACTCGCATGAAGCGTCATGCTTGTCCTCTCCTGCCTGCACACCCAGAGCAGCAACATCACCATACGCCGGAGCGTTCATATAGTCATCCACCGTATAACCTACATCAACATCTAAAAACATGTATATATACAAAGGGTGAGCTCACAACTCAGGTCAGTAAGACAATCAGACAGTTTCACAATATTATGCATGAGTAACAATCATTTTATGCTGTGGTCTGGTTTTAAGTTTGCAATGTGCTATAGAAAGGTTTGGTGGCCCCCGTATCTCTATACATGGCGTGTGGCACCTTATGGATCACACCCTCATTGGCCCACATGCACCCATCATGGAATAGAAATAGAGCTAAGATACCCCCGTACCTCCCCTGATGCTCTACCCATACCAGTACCTAAGCCCCTACGGCCTGGGCTCGCAAACCGGGCTCGCAACTAACCAATCCTATATGTCATCAATGTATGCTCTATCCCAGCACAGTCATCTACGGCATAGAGATAGAGCTAAGGCATTCCCACACCTCCCCTGATGCCCTATCCGCAACTAACCCACTAGAATAGAAACATAACGCAGGTAGACCCTATCCCAACATAACTCCCTACGACATAGAGATAGAGCTAAAGCATCATGGACAAGCCAGCGTCGAACTCAGAGACCACAATGCCACATAACCATGGCCTGGCCAGCATCAACATCGGCGACCACCGTACCACGACCTTCCCTTGATGCCCCACCCGTACCAATCATGTTAAGACAGAATACTACAAAAGGTGCTAGTGTGAGGAGCGATCCTAGGCCCATGCCCCACTCCACACACTAACAAAAACAATCACATGCTTAACAATCACATCCTATCAATGCATGAACAATAATAATAACTGAAAGTATAGGATGGCATGTGAATATGCACAAACATCACATCATATTTATTCAGTGTTAATAACAAAGATTTACTGTCCATTAATTATTAGGTGTTTAGGTCAGATTCCCTTACCTGACGCTCGTTTGCTAGCTTGCTCCACGTCGCAAGATCCAAACGGGAAGTCACAAAGTCCTACAATATTATTAGGGTTTCATTAGAATATTTTTCTTAGGGTTTCACGTTGGTCGGAAACCAACAAAGTCCAAAACCAGCCTTTCAGAACTGACCGGTCGCAACATACCCGTTGCAGCTCTATGAGCAAACTAGCAACCGGTATGGTCGACCGGTATGTCTCCGGAAGACCATACACTTGGTTTTTCGACTGCCATCGATCGATTTCCTTGGATTCTCAGGGTTTCTCCTATCCATTCTAAGTCTAATCTTTGAGTTAGAGTTATCCCCAACTCATTCAAGTCTCGTTTCGATGAATATCATCTCGGAACTCGAATCTAGGGTTTGACGGCAACTTATGGTTTAATACCCAATTTAGGATTTTAGATCAATACCTACTTTGCATGGTATTGATCCACCCACACAACTAACCTAAAGTCATAGGGTAAGAAGAATGATTAAAACACTTACCGTCGACTGGTATAACGTGAGCGTCGTCGAACGGTAATGGCGGCACCTCCTTCTTCTTCCTACCTCCTTCTCCTTTCCATCCTCCTTCTCTTCTCTAGGGTTTATGAGTGATAATGGAAAGGATTTGAGGAGGTTTAAGATGTATCTATAGGCTAACATTAGGGTTTAGTAACCCTATTAGGATTAGGAAGGTTCAGGCATTAGGGTTTAGGAAAATGGGACCCACAGAGATCCAATTCCGGATCTTCGCACTCAGCTGCGTAGAGCTGACCGGTCGACCGGTACCATCGATCGGTTAACATAAAATGATGAATATTTGACCGTCTTCGATCCGATCTCGTACCTGATTGTCATCTACTCGTCCCGTCTGGCCTGGTGATGATCGGAAGACCTGCTACGACACAAAACTAGGGTTTAGACCGGGTTTATGGAGTGCGGGTCTTTCACCATATCACCAAATGCTCTCTCCACATTGAACCAGGCTAACTCAGCCA